>MU106182.1:0-45000 GCA_012274485.2 Sinapis alba | reverse complement strand
AGGCTGTTTCTAAGCCCTGGATATCCATATGAAGACATCTTAAGCACCTTTCATAATCAAACAGGAGTAGTTATGTGCTCATACTTACCTTACTTCAAAAAGTTTAAAAGAACTAAGGGTGAGTTGAGAGTTGTCTACACTTTGTACTTCTTGTGGACATGTTCTGAAGAGCTATATAATAACGTTTCTATCACTTCTACAGGAGGTTTGATCATGTTGAACCATGGAGATCCACAGCCTCTTCAATACGCTGCAAATGCAGCTTTCTTAGCTGCTCTATACAGTGATTACCTAGATGCTTCTGATACTCCTGGGTGGTACTGTGGTCCTCACTTCTATTCTACTGACGTCCTACGTGACTTTGCTAGATCACAGGTATATAATATGCTTCCTCTAAAGCATACATGAAGCAACTAAATGACCTTATATATATCTGATTAAACTCTCTGTTTTTTTCTTGGCAGATTGATTACATACTCGGTAAAAACCCTCGGAAGATGAGTTATGTTGTAGGTTTTGGACATCGGTACCCGAAACATGTACATCACAGAGGAGCTTCAATACCGAAAAGTGTAAAGAAAGAAAGCTGCAAAGGAGGATGGAAATGGAGAGACACTAAAAAGAATAATCCAAACACCATCGTAGGAGCAATGGTTGCTGGACCTGACAAGCATGACGGGTTCCATGACCTTCGTACTAACTACAACTACACTGAGCCGACTCTTGCAGGCAATGCTGGTCTGGTCGCAGCTCTGGTGGCTTTATCAGGAGAGAAAAAGCTTGGAGCTATTGACAAGAACACTATGTTCTCTGCTGTACCTCCTTTAACACCTGCCACACCGCCTCCTCCAGCTCCTTGGACACCTTGAAAAGAAAACTAAAAACCTTTTGAGTGTAATAAGTTATCTAGTTGTGCAAGACACAAGTGAATAATGTAGTTTCAAATGATTAAAAAAACAATTTGGCTTCTTGCATAATGTTGTTGTCTGAGAAACCAAACACTGTTCTGTGTTTTTGGTACATCATGTGTATGGTACATATTAGTCCTGAGCATTTTACCAGGTTTTACTATATTTATAAAGTATTATTATGACTGAAAAATTGTGCTATTTTCCTTCCCCCAAGTAGTTTGACAAGAGTGAGAAAATGTGGCTTCTGATATTTTTACCTTGGAGATGAAACTCTGTCAATCTATAGTAACAAAAGAACTTCTTATTCACTTTGACCTTGTATCAACAAACGGTAGTTGTATGAAATATTACAGCGGCACCCTCTGTGTATAAGTAATGTATATAGAGAGAAAGCTTTCTTTCTCAGAGAAAGTTGTCTAGTTAAGTATCCAGGTCGGGTTTAAAAACAGAAACACATTAGATGATTCACCTTTTGGCATAACTAAACAACTTTAAACCTGCAACTAGATGATTCACCTTCTCATAAGAAACAACAAACTATTTGTTAATTAAGACTAACAGCTTAAGAGTACCAACCACATGTTATGGAGTTACTCAAGCACAAGGTTTGTTTTTTCATAAACATTGAGAATCGCAGCAAGAGAAAGACTAAAAGATTCTAAAAACTTGTTACAGCACTATAAAGTTACTTTTTGTTCGGTTTGGTTTCTTTGTTTCCAAATTTGTACGTGATTGCGTGAAATAGAAGAAAGGTTTTGTGCTTTTTACTGGTAAAGGTAACCTACACATTGCTCTATCTTTCTATTCTTTGCCCTCAACTTCTTCTGTTTCCTTATTCTCTTCTTCAAATAATAAACAATAAGAGGTTGTCTCCATCTTAAAGAGTGCAGAAAATGGCAGAAGAGAGGTCGCTTGAATATACACCCACATGGGTCGTAGCGTTTATCTGTTTCATCATCGTTCTCTTATCTCTTCTCGCCGAACGTGGTCTTCATCATCTTGGAAAGGTATATCATTGTCTCCTAGACTATAAGCTCTCTTCTTCTAACAACTCTTCATTGTCTTTGTTCCAGTGTCTGAAGCGTAGGCGACAAGATGCCTTGTTTGAAGCCTTGCAGAAACTTAAAGAAGGTTAGCTTCTTCCTTCAGTTTTCCTCTGCGTTTTGCAAACTTGATCTGACCAAATTTGATGTCTTCATGCAGAGCTGATGCTCCTGGGGTTTATCTCTTTAATGTTAACGGTGTCTCAGGCCGCCATTAGGCATATCTGCGTCCCACGAGCTCTTGTTAGCAACATGTTCCCATGTAAGAAGCCATTGGAGAAGCATCATGCTCCAGAATCGTCTCACACGCTTAGCATCAGTGCACGACATCTACTTTCAACAGGAGCAAGTCCAGACCATTGTGCTGCCAAGGCTCGTTTCTCTTAAAACTTCAATCTCACTGGATCCTTTTCTGTTAAACCTTCTCTTGCTTCTATGATTTTCAGGGGCAGGTTCCTTTAGTATCCGTGGAAGCGTTGCATCAACTCCATATCTTCATCTTCGTGCTAGCTGTTTTCCACGTCATCTTCTGTGCCTCAACCATGGTTCTTGGAGGAGCCAGGGTAGCCAAAACAGCCTTGGAACTTTCTATTTAGAAGCTCTCTTTGTTTGCTTTGATAATGTCATTTGATTTGAACTTACATGTAGATACAACAATGGAAGCATTGGGAGGATAGGTTCAAGAAACATCCTTCTCAAAAAGGTGAGATTCAACAATTGATGTGATTTTTTTTTTTTTTGTGTGTGTTTTAAACGCCAAGTTAATAGGTATTAAAATGTTGCAGACGCAGCAAAACGTGGTCATGCTCAGGCTCATCCTCACGCTCATGCCCTTCACGAGTTATTTAACGCAAATCATGAGTTCTTTGCGATGCATGCTGGAGGATTCTGGAGAAGATCTGTTGTTATCAGCTGGCTGGTGAGTTATGGATACTAATGCCAAAACAGAAGTGTAACACATAAAACAAAATTATCTACCAATTAAAGATCTTATTTGATTTCTGATAAGATTAGCCGATGTGTTCTGTTTGTGCAGAGATCATTCTCCAAACAGTTTTATGGTTCTGTCACCAAATCAGAATATATAGCTCTACGACAAGGATTCATCATGGTATCACTTTGCTCTCTCTTTTTTTCAACATGTTATTTCAGTTTTACCAAGTCTTTAATGTAACAATAAAATAAACCCTTTGCAGACACATTGCCCCACAAACCCATCATTTAATTTTCACAAGTACATGCTTAGAACTCTGGAGATAGATTTCAAGAAAGTTGTGAGCATAAGGTAAAAAGAATCACTTAGCTACCTAATGGCTTCATCAGTTTTTTCTAACACCATTGTTTTGTTGATGTGATTACATAATGTAAAGCTGGTATCTCTGGCTATTCGTCGTCGTATTTCTGCTGCTGAATGTAGGAGGATGGAATACTTACTTCTGGTTGTCTTTCTTGCCTTTGATTGTAAGTTCAATTTTTTTGTAATCAACCAGTTTAATTGCACTATTTTATAGTGTTTACTTAAAAGTGTTTTGAAACACTAAAAATTGCAGCTCTTACTAATGGTGGGTACTAAACTGGAGAATATAATAAGTAGCTTAGCTGTGGATGTCTGTGAGAAGCGAAACCGTGCAGAAGAAGCAGTCATCACACTTTCTGATGAACTCTTTTGGTTCCATAAGCCAGAGATTGTTCTCCAAATCATCCACTTCATTCTCTTTCAGAATTCATTTGAGATTGCTTTCTTCTTCTGGATTTTGGTACTTCATTTTCTTTTGGTACTTTGTTTAGAACAATCGCAATCTTGTTTATGATTCTCCATTGTATTGTCATTAGTTCACATACGGAATACATTCGTGTATCATGGAGAGACTAGGCTTCCTCATTCCACGGCTCATCATGGGGTAACAATACGTACTCTTTTAAGAAACCTTCAAACGTTTCATGTGTTTGGTTTGATGTAATTGACTCTTTGTTCGTACAGAGTGTTAGTCCAAGTGCTTTGCAGTTACAGCACGTTACCACTATACGTTCTTGTTACACAGGTAAGTCATAATAACCACATGCATAGCAGCTATATATATATACATAAACCAATTAACAAATCTTGAATCTATTGTTTAAAAGATGGGTAGCAAATTCAAGAAAGGGATATTCGACGACGTAGTACAGTCAACTCTAGAAGTATGGTTGCAAGATACAAGGAGCAAAGGCGACTCCACGAGCCATGCTCGCAGGTTGGAGATACAACCTACGACTCATGAGTCTTTTAATATCCAAGTCAATGAAGTCACTGAATGTGAAAACCCCCAAGTCCAATAAGATCAGCACACATCATTCTCTATGTTATCCCTTAACTCTTGTTATAAAATCTCCATCAGATCATTCTGCTATATGCTACTTTTAGATCTCTCATCACTGGACTGTGTCCATCTAGTGATGACTAGTTGAACCTATATTTTGACTAACCCCTTGAATAAAACGTTATTTTAAAATCTACAAACGTTAGTTGTACTTTTTGCAGATAAACAAAGTAAAAGAAAATCAAAATTTGAAAATTATACATAGTGATATTATCCTAAAAATTAAATAAATGGAAAAGGACTTTCACAATGATTCAACTTCTATCAAGAGTCAAGATCCACAACGTTCTTCTCTCGTCTCTATCTTTGCCCCTCTATTTTCTCCATATTAAAAAGCAAAATAAAGCAAAAAAGCAGGAATATAAAAAAAAAGTACAGTCTAGGAGGGCCCACACTGTCGTTGACTAATCTAGATTGTGCACAGACAGACACATCAACAGTTGTGTCACTTCAAACTTATATCGAACGGTTCTGATTTCACGCCGGCAACGACCGAGTCTAAAGAGTTTTGTCATGATGCGTCTCGAGCACCATAGCATGGTTGTGGTCTCCTTCGTACGTCACGACAAGCATCATCGCGTCGTCGGGTGCACGCTCCACGTGCTTACGCGCCGGACAACCTCTCACGCTGCTGCACTTGTAATAGCCCCTGAATAAAACCGAGTCCAGATCGGAGTTTAGTTTTAAACATATCAACACGAGTCAACTCGGCTTTGTATTTTTCTACATTTTTAAAAAATTGTAAGAAAACAAACAACAAGTCAAAAAGAGCGTGAACCCACTAGTACTAGACGACACGTTTGGTACAACCAATATAGAAAAAAAATACAAATAATATTAACTTTATTATCAGGTAATATTTGACAATACACAAGTTGCCCAAAGATTGTTTCTTTTTTATTCCTTTGGTGATTATGAAAAGTCCCAAACTCAACATCTACAGTTTAAAACATTTAATCAGAAATCTAAACTGTTACTGAAACGAAATTTATAAATTATAATAACATATTAAATATATAGTTTGGTATATTAAATTTCATAATTTATAAATAGAAACAATTCCTTTATGTATGATATAATATGTTAATGATTATAATTATAAATAATAACTTTTATTATTTATAATATAATATTTTAATGTGGTTTAGAAAGTAATCATCACGTTTTTGAAGAATTTACTATCTAGTTAGATTTTAACGCCTAGACACCAGCGGTAGAATATAAATCCCCAAAAAATGAAAAAAATAAAATTAAAAAACAAACCGAGGATGAGGAGAGCCTTTGATAGGTTTTTGACCATATTTTCTCCATGAATACTCATCTGATGGAATATCAGCCATCTTGCTGCTTACCGCAGGAACTCTTATCACTCTTTTCACTCTAGATTTCCTGTTTATTAATAATTTACCATTAATAAACACAAATATTAATGTTTAACCATTAATAAATAAAGCTAATGTTCAAACCCTCTCTAGATTTAGATCTAAATATATAAAAAGATCAGTTTAGAAATCTAAAGTAACCTTTTCTTTGTACAATGGCAACGGCCTGAAGGGGATGAACTACACTTTCTCTTCAACGAAGCTGATGATAAAGGAGGTTTGCCTCTTGAACCCGAGAACTGAGATGATGGGTTAGTGAACTCGAACCCTGATGACATCTGGTTACTGTCGGTTTCACATCTATGAGAAGACATGAACGAGTTCGCCGCAGAGACGGGTTGGGAAGGTGCGAAGTGTATAGTTGAAGAAGGTGGTTCTTGATGTGGTTTTCCGTTAGGGAGTAACGGAGCTGAAGAAGACGAACCGTTCTTTGTCTGAGTGTTGTTGTGTGATAGAGGAGGACGTCGATGAATCGGTGTCGGACAGTAAACTCTAAACGCAGATCCACCGTACTTCTCTCCGTTCAACACGACGGTGGTTGTTGTTCTTGGCTTCTCCTCCGTCTTCACAGCTCCTCCTCGTTCCTCTTCCGTCTTAGGAGTCGTCACGGGAGCTTGTCTGAACCTAGCGTGTCCGGTTCTAGATCTACCGAGCAGAGATATCACTTTCTTGAAACTGTTGACGGCGACGTCAGTCACCGCCGTTATCTCGGTTTGTTTCTCATCCGTCTGTTGACTTTGACCGATCAGTTTAAGAAACTCTTCAACGCCGTGAATCCCTTCAGACGCAGCTTCTTTCAGGGCGGTGTCGTTCTTTCCCGCGGAAAAGCCACCGTCTTCTTCTCGTTTGACTCTACCGCCACCGTAGCTGCTCATCATTAGCTCCACCGTCATATCTCACACCAAACAAACACACCACTCTGATCTTTTCCAAAAGTCAAAACGAATATTCTTTTTTCTTCTCTCTGTGGAGTAGAAGGAAGATGATGAAGAGAAGAAAAGAAATGAAAGGGCGAGTCAACTCAACTCAACTCAAATGTGGTTCTCTCTCTCTTTAAAGGGATTGAAGACAGTGCATCAGTCAAATAGACTACCAATGATAGAGCTACACGTGTCTTAATTTTGTCAAGCGTTTTGACACTCTCATCAACGTCAATGATTTTGATAATGGAGTTGGAACCAGTGGAGCTCAGAATAAATATATTCCTTCAGTTTTTTTTTTTAATTTATTCGAAAAATCTAGATATTCGATGCAAATTTTAAAAATGAAATATACTATTCGTATATAAACGGATTTACAAACTTTTTTTCTTGACATGTTTTTTATTCAGATATCATCTTATTATATTTATGGTGATATTAGGTCAGACCAGTTAATAGCGATAGTGAAATACAATAGATGCTTTTCTTATTATTTCATCAGTCAATATAGATTATAGATTAATACGACTATCTAATTTGGACTAAGATATTAAAAATACCAAATTAGAAATATAAATAAAGACGAATTATAAAAAATACAAATAAATATTTTATAAGTGCTTAGATACAAGAATTCTATCTATTTGTCGTAATTACTAGATCATCTATGTTTTGAGTTTTGTTTCTACTTTTATAATTACTTGTTTTTTCCATTCAAACCGTAACGCTTTTACAACGTCTAAAGTTCTGTTTCTCGACTCGTGGATCGTGTAATTTTTAGATTCTATCTTTTGAAATTTCTTTGTTACTTTTTTTCCCGTTCGAATTATAACCGTTTCCGTAATTTCTAGCTTTTTTGACTCGTGGATCGTACAATTTTATCAGATTCTATCTTTCTACGTTAATAATGATTTTTCGTTCAGATTATAACGCTTCCGCAACTTCTAATATTTCGACTCGTGGATCGTGTGATTATGGTGTGTAGATAATGCAAAGACCTATGAATCAAGCAAGGAAAACCCGTTTTTATTTTATCTTTTTGCAGATAACAAAGAACCAAGAAACAAAACATAAACCGAAGAAGAAACAAGAGAAACATCCAAGTATGTTGTGGCAATGTATAGAAAATGAATCAAGGCACGATCTTCAAAGCCTTGTACTTATCAATCCAAGAGATAAAAGAGTTCTTGGAGTTCCTGAAACCAAGGAAGCCATGTTCTTTACTCTTGTTCATACTATCAATCATCCCTTCAACACTAAGTACATCATCAGCAAACCACCACACACCAACTTCATCAAGCTTCTTCTCTTGCAACTGATTCTTCTTCACCATCTCTTCCCACACTCTTTCTTTCCCTTTCATCATCTTCACCAACCCAACATTCTTCCCTTCCTCAAATCCATACTCCTTAATCCCAAACTTCTCAGCAAGAACCTTCCACATATGTTTCCACTTGAAGACATCACCGTTGCTGCAGTTAAACGACTCGTTCTTTGCGTAAGGATCAACCGCAGCCCAAATCTGCTGCTCAGCGACCAAGTCAGCATCCGAGGCTGTGGTGTATCCTTCCCACACCTCCTTGCTCCCAGGGAAAAGCAGCGGAGACCCTTCTTGCTTGCAGATGGCTGCGTAGACGCAGAGAGTCCCCACAACGTTTGTCAAACTGTAAGGAGAGAAACCGAAGATCGTGTTCGGTCTATGCACAGACCAAGTCACAGTACTCTCTTTCTTCTTCACCTCCTCAAACAGAACATCCTCCAGAGTGTAATAGAAGTTATTCTTGATCTTCAACCTCGGCATCTCCTCCGTGAAAGGAGGATCAAGAGACTTATCGCTGTAGTGTTTGGTCCCTGTCTGGAGACAAACGTGTCGGAGATTCTTCGCGTTCGGGACAACCGCACGGAGGACGTTACGTAGCATCGAGCCGTTAGCCTCGCTCTCAGACTCAGAGGAGAGGTTTGTGCACGTAACGTAGAAGACGTCTGTGACGTCTGTTAAAGGAGAAAGCTTTGACTTAGCTTCTTCGGCGTTTGAGACGTCGCATTGGATGTAACCGACGGGATGATCAGCTTTCCAGCTAGGACGAGGACATGGAGCGACGCCGTAGACTTTCCATGGACCGCCTGGTGTATCGGAGAGAGGGAGAATCTCGGAAAGGCTGTTTCCAATGATTCCGGTGACGCCGATGATGAGTGCGACGCTTTGGTAGTTTTGCGTCGGCTCATAGTTGTCGTCGATTCTTTTCTGCAGAGAGATGAGATTTTTTTAAAAAATGAGTTGAGTATGAAGGAGAAGATGGAGATCGGAGTAATGTACCTTGGCAGCTCCGATGGCACCAGCCCACCACCAGCTCATTTCTCGTTCAAATCGGAGTCAAAACGGACAAAAGCAAAGAGAAGAAGGTAGTTTAGTTACAGAGCCGTTTTGTCTTAATGTCTGTTTTTGGTTTTTATTGTCGTTTTATAAACGAATAATCTTATATTAAAATTTGTAGATCTTATAGAAACGTGGTGTTTAGTTCTATTATACAATTTATTCTAGTTTGTTTATAACTTTCATGTAAAACGAACAACAAAAGATCGTTTTATAAATTTGTGAATCTTGAATGAAAGAGTTGAGGGACAAGAGTCTTTTTTCCGTAGCGGTAAAGAGGCCATGAACTGAATTAAATTAACAATTCGATTTATGTTCTTTACTTGCAAATTTGTATTGACTTTCAGGAGGTTGAAACCTCACATAAATGAATCTACACCATATGATTGATGTTCACAACCATTACCCAAGTTATCTTCACGACAGGTCTATCTAAAAAGTCAAATCACAACTGATTTTTCATATCTACTTAATTATACTAAAATCCAACCGAAAAATAAATGTTCAGACCTACCACTACTAATGCAGAATTAACTATTCCTAACAGTCTGGCTATGGATATAAACATATAAATTAGTTTTGCGAACGAAATTGAATACGTAAAGCTATTAAGAAAATGTTTGCAACGAATGATATTTAGTTAGTAGACTAATACTCCCTCCGTTTCGCAAAGAGTGTCTTTTTGAGGTTTTATTTTTGTTTCATAAAGAGTGTCGTTTTCTATTTTCAATGCATAATTTATTAATTTTATTTTTCAGTTTAATTTTCTATTGGTTGAAATATGATTAGGTGTATGGGTAATGGTATTTTTATATGGAAAATATACAAAATTAAATGTTTTCTTAATCCGTGTGCACAGCTCTAAAACGACACTTATTATGAAACAGAGGGAGTATTTCATTTTTATAGCCTAACCACAAGGTCCACAACAGATGGTGTCGAGTCTGTAGACGCCTTCAGCATGTTGCCCCTGGCCTATAACATGCCATATGAACAATGTTTAAAAAATAAGGTTTTATATTATATAACCTGCAAAAAAAACTATTCTTCTTCTTGCCCTCAAACAAACAGGTACTTTTAATTTATGTTTTCAAAAAGAATGTTACCTACATTCCCGTTGATATACAAGCATGTCTGGGGCTATATGGATTTAGAGCATCTCTAACCATATTCTTCTTTTTTATGATCCAAAATAGAATTTGAAATCAAATGTTCTGAAACTCTACTCTAACTTTGTATACAATAATGAAACAAAAATGGAATTCATTATTTTATTTTCCGTTCTAAATAGAAAATAGTTGAAATAAACTCAAAATTAATATAAAATATTCTATTTCAAAAGAAAAAATGGAATAATATAGTGGAGATGTGCATCAACTATTTTACAAAAGAATCCTTTGCTTATTCTCATTAAAAAAGGAATCCTTTGCTTGGGAGAAAACATATTTGTATTTTGAATCATTTTTCAGGGATTTTTTTTTTTGTGTGTCACCAACATGTATTCTCCCTCTCTTTTCCTGATGAAAGTAAGAAAAATGCATTGCACGACGGGTTCGTTTCACACAATCTATAAATACTGTCAGAATACAACAAGCTTGGAATTCACATTAAGTCACCTGTGTAATGCTCTGAAATAAACAAGAAGAAGAGATCCAACGTCATAACTTCATATGCGAACAAATCATTATATCTTCAGAGGATAATTTTTTTGTCTTGAAAATTTCGATACAACAATCTCAAGATATATGTACTCCGGTTTTTTGAAGGATGAGTTCGGTGGATGGTACATGGCTCTATCCGTCACCGCTAGATTGGTGGTTTATATAACATTTTTGGGTACATTAATTACTCTCTCGTAAATATATAACTTCTATATGATTTCAATGGAAAGATAATATATATACACTATCATATTCGATGTAAAGCTAATTTGCTTCTTTTTTTTTTGTTATTGTGTTCTTAGGGACTATAATGTTCCTTATATTTTTGATATTGAAATCTCTGAACGATTGTGACACGGAAGATGATGATCACATGGAGAGTTTACCATTAGTAGTAGCAGGACAAGAAGTAGTCACCATCTGGACGCCGTTGGTCTACGAGCCGTCGAGGGTAACGGGGAATGGAGATTTTGCAACGTTATCGTTTAGCTCTGCTGAGGATGTGGACTACTCGACATTGTGTGTAATATGTTTCGAGGAACGGAGAAACTGTTTCTTCGTACCCTGCGGTCACTCCGCCACTTGTAAGGGATGTGCTCTGAGGATAATGTCTGAAGAAAATAAGGTGTGTCCGATTTGCAGGAGGGTAATACGCAAATCTAAGAGGTTACCGCTGAATCTTTGAACATTGTTGTTTCTATTTTCCTAACCACCATTTTTGTCTCATGATCCCAAGAAAAGTTTTCAATCATCATGTGTGCTCATTGTTCACACTTCACAACATTTGTTTAAAGAAATGATATATGCACATGAGAGTTTACATATCACGAAAGAAGAAGCAGAGGACATAATTGATGATGAGGTGGCAAGTTAGTTGAGTCTTAGCCAATAAGAATAGACTCATGAGTCAGATGTAAAAGGAACTCGTGAGTTAGTTAGGAAAATTATGCATTTGAAGTGAATGCTAGGGGCTTGATTCTCTGGGTGTAGAGATTCAAGAGTGGTGGTCTCTTCAAGCTTATACGCTTGGGTTTGTTGTTTGTGGTTTGCTATCAATAAGATTGGAGTGTTCTTATCAAGGAACCGTTTGCAATAGTATAGAATGACAGTATTAAACCATTCTTTATTTTGGAGAAATCACTTGGATGATTGTTTCTCCTGCTAGAACTTCTATAGTCTGATTAAGAACCAAACTGCACGTTATTGGATTTAACAGACATAAATTGACCCTCATTCTAACTGAGTTTTAGATCAAGATGATAGATATCAATTATCTTACTACTGACGTGGTAGGGTTAGCGTGTGATGTGGCAGAGAGAAAGTGGTAAAACAAAGCCTTGGTTTGTTCCAGAAGGTTTGCTTTTAGAGAGTTCTGAAGCAGCTCCTGAAAATGCGACAAGTATAAGAAGACGATGGGGGAGACTTTATGCTTGAATGTTGTTGTATATATAAACTATGAGTCTTTCTCATTCACTATGAGATCAAATGAAGCTGTTAAATTCGCCATGAGGATGTAATTGTTTCGTACTTCAAACTATATAGTATTATTCAGTGTATACAAGTGATATACAATGTTGTGGATAAGCAAAGTATATCAATACAAATAGTATGTATACATAATACACTATACATTCAGTTCCTATTGTCATAGTGGTACCTAAAGACTCTGATAGAGAGTTGTTGGGCCTAAAACAAATCTGATATGCAATGCGTTGATTTGTATTGTACCTCTCTCATTTGGTTTTGTTGTACTACAAACAACGACTTTGAATAAAAAGAAGAAGATAACGACAGTTTCTTATAAAAAGGGATGACATCACTCTGTACACACTAAAGCGTCTCCACCGTTGGATTAAAAAATGATAAATCCATCATCTTAAAATCCTAAGAATCTCAGCTGTTGGATCAAATCGTTAATTTACGTGTGAACCTAGTGGGTACTTGTTGACTGGACAAGTTGGGTACATAATGGGCCGTGAGTCCCTACCAGCTCCCCCACACACGCTTCACACGTGCAGATTAATCGAGCGCGGAAAATAAAAAAGAAAAAGAGAGGAATATACACTACTTTATCTACCAATCGCTGCATATGATTAAAATTAAAATATTTTATTTTATTTATTTAACAAAGAAAAGAATAAACGAATTTTCTTCATCTCACGAGAGAACTTTTCCCCGAAGAAGAAGAAGAAGAAGAAGAAGACGAGGTTTTCTCTCAGAGAGACGCCACCGTCGTTACCGGAGCTAGAGGCGGTGAATATCGTAACGGAGTATATACACATACGTACACAGAGAGGGATAGGAAAGAGATTTGGGAGATGCGAGTGCGCATCGGTTTTAGCTCGCTTGACCTAGGGTTTCGTCTTCTTGCTTATCGGTGGTGAGACAGTTTTTACTTCTCTATATTTGATTATTTCTTAGAACGATGCGTATCTGTAAAATTCGCCTAGGGTTTATTGTCACCTGTCTTCAATTTTATTTGATTTGATTCGTCTGAATTTGATCATTTGAATCCTGAGCCCTAATCTCCACATGTCTTGAATTGTGATAGTGTTCTTCTCGAATTTTAGGGCTTTGATCCGAAATTAGGTTTGGCAATATATTGGGATTGATGTAAGTTTATGAGATTTGGGCATTTTTGAATACGAAAATTGGCTGTATAAGCCATGGTTCACAAAGAGGTTTCTCGTAGTTATCATGAAAGTTGTAGTTATATGTTTTGGTTCTTTGCCAAAATGTATGTTTTTATGTCTTGTCCTCTTGCCAAATGCTTGAGTTTTATGTTGTTTTGGATTTCTTGCATATGAATTGGAACTTTCTAGTAGCTATCTTTGTCCGTTAAAATAAGCACTATAAACTCAGTTTCGGTAGTTTGGAGTTTCCACAACAGTCTGGTGTCTGTCACAGTAAGGATAACGCCAAAAAGTTTCTCTTTGTTATGGTTTTGTTTTTTCTCAGGATCTTGTCAGATGGGAGATAGTACCTTTTTGCCTCCTAAGGGTGTTCAACATTGTTGGGGTTTTGGTACGTGAAGCAGCCTAAGTATGACACTCGAGGATTTCTTTACTCTTACGGAATTAAAAGATGGACTCACTGTCACTTCTCGTGTCCAAGAGCTCGTGTCTGTCATGCAGAGTAATAAAGATTCGGTTTTGAAGAATGCTGGCGATGCTTCTAGACAATGGGCAACGGTTGCAAGCGCGGTCACAAAGAACAGGGAGTGTCTTGAAGCTTTTGTAAATTTAGATGGACTTCATTACCTGAGTAGCTGGCTAGCAGAAGCACAGACGCTGGCTAACGACTCGGTTGATAAATCTGTAGAGGAGTCGATTCTTGCTTTGTTAGAAGCTCTTGAAAACCTAGGTGTAGATGGCTCGAGGTTAGTTTCTTCTGGGATATGGGTTGCTGTCAAGAAACTTGTTGACCATGGTAGTTCTCGTGTCCAAGATCAGGCGAGAAAGCTCTTTGGTAGTTGGAAGGATAAGGTAGTTAATGACCATTCTGAACGTGACACTGAAAACTGTAGCAAAGCTAATGAAGATGAGATGAGAGCTGTAGCGGTAAGCATGGAGAGCAGTGGGCTAAAATCAGCTGTTACTCTTTGCTCAACTCAAAGTAGTAATGTAAAACAGTGTCCTGAAATAGCAGATAAAGCCTTGCTTGCAGGACGCTCAGGGGAAGACAACCCAGATCAAGATAAGGGTTTGGAACAGCAGAATAACAAGATTGGGTTTGCCTCAAACTTAAATTCCCACTGCTCTAATACGATGACTGTAACTTCAAATCGCTCTTCTACCGATGATATTATGAAGGAAGTTCAAGAAAATCTTTCCCTGGAGGAAAAAGGCTCCATAAAGGAGATAATTATGCCTACTATCTCTAGTAGCCTTCTTAGCTCAGAACGTGGTAGTGTTGGAGGCGCATCAAAGGCTCCGCTGGATGCTGAGATATGTAAGGAAAAGCAGATGGGAACCTCTGGAAATTTTCTTGAAAAGATTGGTGGAGCAGTGTCATCCAGTTCAGTAGGACATGTAGCTATATCTTCTGGTTCTGTTATCATCAGTACGGAGTTGGAGAAAAATAGTCTCTTGCAGAGTAGTCTTGATTCAAATGAGGTGAGCAGGAATGCATCTGAGACAATATGTGGGTCTCACGATGTGAATCTTGCCCATAATAGCAAACATGTGCCTTCATTGGCTGATGTAACGGACCATCAGAATTCTGACAATTCATCAAGATTATCAGGTGGTCATGATAGGAATAATAAAGTTGAATGTGACAGTATGACTGCTGATGCTGAGAATGAAGACGGAAAAGAAGATAAGGGACATTTAGAAATAAAGAAGAGAGTAAAACGGAGAAAACACCACAGGTCTTCTAGATCGATGACCATATCCCAGCGCCTTGGAGCAATTGACAAAACAACCGCTGATATAGACCTTGGTATTTTGGATGCCTTGGAGGTCGCTACCAAAGTCGCACAGGAAGTGGCAAGAGAAGTGGACTCTGGGGAAGCTTCTCTCAGTTCTTCAGAAGAACTCTCTGATGAAAGCGGGCAGTCTGATTCGCAAGACTCCCACGATGATGATTTATACACAGGTTCTCCATCTAAGGGGTTATCAGCGGGTGAAAGCCATGCCGTTGAGAAACCGCATGTTGGGGATGACGATGTAATGGATGAGAAGAATAACAAACGTGAGAATGAGATGATGAACAGTGATGATGTTAAAGAGAAGCACCTGGCAGCAGCTGCTGAATCCGAAGTAGGCAGACAGAAAAGCCCATGTGGCTTTGATCTCAATGAAGACATTTGTCCTGATGAAACAGATGTCATTATGTCTATTTCACATTCTGGTATGCCTGCAGCGGCACCGTTGCAGTTAGAAAGATCTCTAAGCGCGAAAGGATCGGCTGCTAGTAGTGTCTCTCACTCAGAATTACCTCATAAAGTTCCTAGCGGAGATTCAAGAGAAAAGCAGGTGATATGTATCGATCTCAATGTAGCTGAGGTAGGAGATGATGAAGTTGAAGATCAAACTCCCTGGAAACAGTTTCCTTTCTCCTCATCAAACTCTAGGGATGGAGAGTCGTCACATGAAGCTAATCTCCGGGGATCAAGCAGGTTCAACCTGGATTTGAATTGTACGAACGAGGACGATGACATGCCTCCACCTTCTCAGTTGAAGATGGAAACGAGATTGTTTCTAAGTCACAAGGGTCAGCAAAGCGCGTCACCTGTCTCCTCATTGTCAGTTGCTCAGCAATCAAGCAAGGAAGTAAACTTTGACTTGAATGACAGGCCACAGTTTTTCATTGAGTCACGTGATCAGGGTCCCTACTATGGGCAGCACCCATGGAGCACAGCCTCCTATGGAGGTCGAAAATTGGATGAACCGGTTCTCTCTCTATTGGGTACAAAAGTGGACGTTGACAGAAAAGACTCTGTATCCCAGATGGCTTCGTTCTTGTCCAATGGTAAGTCCCTCGAGCCAGCAGCAGGATTATTCATGGGAAGAACGGGAAACTCTTTGGGTCTAGCCCCTGGTGTCTCCTTTTCTCCTGCCCCTGTATATGGGTACAACGGGTTTACTGGTCCTCTTGGAATGTCAATGTCACCATCGCCCATATATGTTCCTGGAACAGCTATTCCATACATGGTGGACGCAAGGGGTACGCCAGTGATGATGCCTCAGATGATGGGGTCGGCTTCATATGCGCAGCCACCATTTCCTCAACAGCACATGTTCATGAACGTGGCGGGTGGATCTCCTAGTCTGAATGGATCAGTGCGGCCACAGTTTGATCAGAGCTCTGGGTTTGGGGTTGAGATGGGAAACAGAGAGTCGCTAAGTTTGAGGCAGTTCCTATTACCGGGGGATATGGGAGAGCATTCACGAGCAAGCGTAGAGCCTTCATCGAGTTTGTCTATTGGCATTGGTGGAAAGCGAAAAGAGCCGGAGACACCACGTTGGGAGTTCCCTCCCCCATGGAGGTGAGTGGAGATGGGGTTCTTCAATAGGTTGATTGGTCAGAGAATGACATAAGTGTTGGAAGGTAACTTATAATTTGTCTTGATGAACTTTCTCTTCTTTTTTTTCCCATCAGTTTTCCCCGTTTATTCAGGTTTTTATTTGATAACATATATATAGAGAAGGATTAGTTCAAACATTGGTATATGTCAAACTTTTTGTTAACCTTGTTGGGTATTTTTCTCCATAAAATAAAATTTATATAGATTTGCGTTCAAAAGTTAAGAAAATGTGTTGCTTTGTGTTACTTTAGTCATGGTACTTATCATTCGCTCAGCTCTGTTTGAGCTGTGGTAAAAAAACAAGTTCATATCCTCTTGTCTCGCATCTCATGTCACTGATCAGAACAATAGTAAGAGAACACTCAGCCCCGTTCAAATTGTTTGCATAATCAGAACGAAGCAGGCAAACATAACAGAGGGGAAGTAGAAGAAGAATCATCCCGAAACTCTTTTCATTCTTTTGGCTTTGGAATGTTCGACGTCAATAAAAATACTATCATCCAATAGTCCATTTCCACGTACAATACGAACAAAGATAGCCGTCCGATCATCCAACAAGGACGTGACATGTATCACCGTCGACTTGGATTATTCAAGTCGTCCATCCACTAATCCACGCTACAGCGTCGATCCACGTCGAGAACAAACCTTGCTCCAATATAAAACTCACACGTGGCTTTCATAACGACAGTGAACCGTTAGATCTGCCACGTTGACAAATTAAGACGAAACTCAGGAACCCAAGTGTACGCAACTACACAGTTCACTAGATCATGTCCTATTTTAAGGATCTCTCTAACTCTTTTCGAGCTGAGTGAATAAACCTCATAGCTAGCAATCTAGTGAGTGAGAGAGAGAGGCCTACGCGATCCATAACAATGAGGAAGAGGACGCTAGTGTCCGTGTTGTTCCTTTTCTCACTTCTCTTTCTTCTTCCAGATCAAGGTACTACCATCTTTCACAACAACTCTTCTGTGTATATCACTTGATTTGATTACTCAAGTGTCTCTTGTATGGTATCATAGGAAGAAAGCTACACGCGAATGCGGAAGATAGTTCCGACGAGGTTACAGATCCACCGAAGGTGGAGGAGAAACTTGGTGGTCACGGTGGTTTGTCCACTGATTCAGATGTTGTTCACAGGTCAGTTTCACACGCTACAACTTTTGATGCAACTGTATAAATCTCTCACCTTATTTTGTGTTCGTTTGTTGAGCAGAGAGTCTGAATCGATCTCGAAGAAGTCACTTAGAAGTAACGCGGAGAAGTTTGAGTTCCAAGCTGAGGTTTCGAGGCTTATGGACATTATCATCAACTCTCTCTACAGTAACAAGGACATTTTCCTTAGAGAGTTGATCTCCAATGCTTCTGATGTAAAGCCTCCCTTAGTGTTTATATTATCATTTGTTTTATTGCTTTTCAGACAGGGAGCTGATTAGTACTGTGTTTGTGAGTTTTGCAGGCTTTGGACAAGATTAGGTTCCTTGCACTCACTGACAAAGACGTTTTGGGTGAAGGTGACACTGCTAAGCTTGAGATCCAGGTTTTCTACATCTTTCTCACTAGTCTTTTTTCTTTGTGAGAGAGTAGAACATATAATACCCATAGATTAAGCTTTCAGTTCTGTAATAATGTACTTATCTGCAGATTAAGCTAGACAAAGCAAAGAAGATTCTTTCTATTAGGGACCGGGGAATTGGAATGACTAAGGAAGACCTGATCAAGAACCTTGGCACCATTGCAAAGTCTGGAACCTCGGGTACGTTTTGCTTATGTGGTGATACTTTGATTCTTATAATAGGTTTGGATCAAGAACAGTCTCAAGTATTCAAGATCTTTGTCTTTCATTAGCTTTTGTTGAGAAAATGCAATCAAGCGGGGATCTGAACCTTATTGGACAATTTGGAGTTGGATTCTACTCTGCCTATCTTGTTGCTGACTACATTGAAGTCATTAGCAAGCACAATGATGACATCCAGTAAGTTGATTCCTCAGAGTGTTTTGTGTGTATGCATTGGAAAACTTTTCTGGTAACTTATTTTCAATTTTTTAATTCAGACATGTATGGGAATCAAAGGCTGACGGTAAATTTGCTGTTTCCGAGGATACATGGAACGAGCCTCTTGGACGTGGAACTGAGATTAGATTACATCTTAGAGATGAAGCTGGCGAGTACCTTGAGGAGAGTAAACTTAAGGTCAGTCATATCTTCCTTTATTTCTGATTATTGTCTCATTGTGGTTCTTATGATCATCTTTGTCTACTACAGGACTTGGTGAAGAGATATTCCGAGTTCATTAACTTCCCTATCCACCTATGGGCTAGCAAAGAGGTTGAAACTGAGGTCCCAGTTGAGGAAGATGAATCAACTGAAGATGAAACTGGTGAGTTATAATGTGTAGTATGTCTTTATTCCTACAAGTCAGGCGGCCCTATTTAATGGTACTTTGCTTCAGAAACACCCTCCACTGAGGAAGAGAAGGAAGAAGATGCTGAGGATGAAGACAGTGAGAAGAAGCAGAAAACAAAGAAGGTGAAAGAAACTGTTCATGAGTGGGAGCTTCTGAATGATGTTAAGGCTATATGGCTCAGAAGTCCAAAGGAGGTGACGGAGGAAGAGTACACTAAATTCTATCACTCTCTCTCAAAGGTGAACAAATAATACTACTTGTTACGCACTTGGTGTAAGAATGTCGTGTGGATTTTCCTGACCCAGTTTCTACACAGGATTTCTCTGACGAGAAGCCAATGGCTTGGAGTCACTTTAATGCGGAAGGTGATGTTGAATTCAAGGCTGTGTTGTATGTTCCTCCGAAAGCTGCCCATGATCAGTACGAGAGCTATTACAACAGCAACAAGGCGAACTTGAAGCTCTATGTCAGGAGGGTCTTCATCTCGGATGAGTTTGATGAGCTTCTGCCTAAATATTTGAGTTTCTTGAAGGTAACTAACTACAGGGTTACCTTTATTACAAGTTTAAAGGGCTGAGAAACTCTAATGTGTTTTTAATTAATTCTGCAGGGTCTTGTTGACTCTGACACATTGCCTCTAAATGTATCACGAGAAATGCTTCAACAACACAGCAGCTTAAAGACAATAAAGAAGAAGCTTATCCGAAAGGCCCTTGATATGATCCGCAAGCTTGCTGAAGAGGACCCTGATGAGGTGCATGATGATGACAAAAAAGGTAACAAGCTTCTCAGTATCGGAACCACTTTTCCTGTAATTTGTTCTAAACTTGTTCAATTGTTGGCACACAGATGTGGAGAAGTCTGGTGAGAATGACGAGAAGAAAGGTCAATACACTAAATTCTGGAACGAGTTTGGCAAGTCGATTAAACTTGGAATCATTGAGGATGCTTCAAACAGGAACCGTCTGGCAAAACTTCTTCGTTTTGAGACGTATGTGCTTCTGCACCTCTTTGTATTCACATCTGTCTGCTTATCTGCTCGCTAAAGATAATGTGCTATTACAGAACAAAGTCAGATGGAAAACTGACATCCCTGGATCAGTACATCAAGAGAATGAAAAAGGGGCAAAAGGACGTATTCTACATCACAGGAAGCAGCAAGGAACAGCTGGAGAAATCTCCATTCCTGGAGAGGCTCATCAAAAAGGGCTATGAGGTTTGCATCAGAGACGAATAAGTCTCTTCTTTATCGATTGCCAAACTCAAGTCTCATGTTCCAATACTTTGTGTTCCCACAGGTCATCTTCTTCACAGACCCCGTTGATGAATACTTGATGCAATACCTGATGGATTACGAGGACAAGAAGTTTCAGAATGTGTCAAAAGAAGGCTTGAAGGTTGGGAAAGACTCAAAAGTTAAGGAGCTGAAGGAAGCATTCAAGGAGCTAACCAAGTGGTGGAAAGAGAGTCTCGCTAGCGAGAATGTGGACGATGTTAAAATCAGCAACAGGTTGGCTGACACTCCCTGTGTAGTTGTAACGTCCAAGTTTGGATGGAGTGCAAACATGGAGAGGATCATGCAGTCCCAGACTCTCTCTGATGCAAACAAGCAAGCTTACATGCGTGGAAAGCGAGTCTTGGAGATTAACCCCCGACACCCTATCATCAAAGAGCTCAAAGAAAGAGTTGCTAGCGACCCAGAGGTATAAACAAAACATAAGACCTTCTGTCTACTTTTTTATCAGTTGAGTGATTGAGATGATTGAGATGAATCCAATACACACACATTTTCTTTCAGGATGAGAGTGTGAAAGAAACAGCTCAGCTCATGTACCAGACAGCTTTGATAGAGAGTGGATTCGTACTCAACGATCCAAAAGACTTTGCAGGGCGTATTTACAACTCAGTCAAAAGCAGCCTGAAGATCAGCCCTGATGCAATAGCAGAAGAGGAAGTGGAGGCAGAGGAAACAGAGACCAGTGAGGAGGCTACTGAGACGAAATCAGATGACTTGGCTGGTGGTTTAAACATTGAAGCTGAACAGGTTGAGGAAGAGACACCAACCAAAGACGAACTGTAGATTTCACTTGTGATGTTTTTTTCCTTATCTATGTGTTTCTCTACTCTTTAGTTAAAAAGCAGAATATCTTTCTACTTGAATGTCAAAGATTAGTTTTTACTATATGGTTTTTTATGGATTATGTAAAAGCAGCACATTGGTTTTAAGCTTTTAATATATGCTTAAACAATGATATGAACTAATGACGGTTAAGACACGACACTCTTTGTTGGTTATCTATCCGAAGTTATCCTTGTAGCTTTCTGTAGTGTTAGCCACCTATAATGCATATCTACTTAGGGTTATTTTCCATAAAACTAAGCCTTGAAAAGTTATGGTTTATTATTTTCCATAAAACTAAGCCTTGAAAAGTTATGGTTTCTGAAAAAATTAAAATATATATTCTGCAAAGTTTGATTTGCAAAGACAGACTTCAATAAATTCGTTATATAATATTATTTTCAACATCTTTTTTCTTCTTGCATCACTTTAAAACGTAAAAGTAGAATGGTCATACTTTTTATAGTGAGATCACATGGACCTTGACCCTTGAGAGAAGGTATATATATAGAGGTGTTGATGTCATCGCAAATGCTCTTTAAACTCTATCTCTTACGTTTTTTTTTATATACTTTTCTTTCAAAAGAAAAAAATTAAAACAGTGATGATCATAACAGTTCTTCATTCTCTTATCTCATTCTATTTCATCATCATCCCTACCCTAATCTTCTTCCATGGTAATATTCAAATCTATCATAATATTTTATTATAATTTATATCAATATTCATTATCATATCTATCATAAATAAAGCATTGCATGTGCCTTGTGTAGGAAGTAACGGTGCTACAATCACTATCGTAAACCGATGCAGCTTCACTGTCTGGCCGGGAATTTTAGCCAACTCCGGAAGCGCTGACATAGGAACCACCGGTTTCGAGCTAGCCTCTGGTGGTTCAAGTTCCTTCCAAGCTCCTGCAAGCTGGTCTGGTCGGTTTTGGGCAAGAACCGGTTGTACTTTCGACCCTCTAACAGGCCAAGGAACCTGCATAACCGGTGACTGTGGTTCCAACCAAGTCGAATGTAACGGCTCAGGAGCCAAACCGCCCGCTACACTAGCCGAATTCACCATCGGGTCAGGTCCAGAAGACCCGACCCGAAAACAAGACTTCTACGACGTGAGCCTCGTGGACGGATACAACGTCCCTATGGTAGTTGAAGCGAGTGGAGGGTCAGAAGGTAAATGCTTAACCACAGGATGCGTAGCGGATCTAAACCAAAGATGTCCAGCGGAGCTCCGGTTCGGATCCGGGTCAGCATGCAAAAGCGCGTGCGAGGCGTTTGGTAGTCCGGAGTATTGTTGTAGTGGCGCGTACGCTTCACCTACAGAGTGTAAACCGTCCATGTACTCGGAGATATTTAAAACAGCATGTCCTAGATCGTATAGCTACGCGTTCGACGATGCTACGAGTACGTTCACATGCACTTCTGCAGATTATACCATCACTCTTTGCCCTTACTTGCCTAGGTAGGTTATTTTTGTTTTCATTACTTTTTAGTATGTGCACACGACGTGCTTAGCTAGCATGCCATTACTGAAAAAAAGAGGTTGATTCTTTTGTATTTTTACACGTAATAAAGGAGTATATAATAGTCATTCCATCAAAGAAAGGAAAAAAAACAGAAAAGGTTAATTATTAGAACATACAATAGGCCTACCATTATCAAACGCGTAAGTATTACTCCCTCCGTTTCATATTAAGTGTCATTTTAGAGATTTTTTTTTGTTATAAAATAAGTGTCGTTTTCGTATTTCAATGCAAAATGTATGAATTTTATTTTCCAGTTTAATTTTTTTATTGGTTGAAATATTATTAAATGTATGGAAAATAATGTTTTTATATAGAAAATATGCAAAATTAAATATTTTCTTAATCTGTGTGCACAAATCTAAAATCACTTATTATGAAGTAGATGGAGTATATATTTCAAATAGTAGATATACTGATTAAAGTTGGAATGTGTACAGCCAAAAATCTGCAGCGAATGGGTGGAGAGATGGCGGTGGATCTGCAGGAAGCTCACCGTCTCCATTGGCTACGTGGTTATCTGATGTTTTCACTTCTGGCTCATCAAATATTCATAAATCTTCCATATATTTACTCATATTTTCTTGTATTCTTCTTCTTCTTCTTTGGCGAATGTGATTTATGTTTGTGTTTTTCTATTTCCTGGTGTATATTGTGCATCCTATTACATTTATATGTTTCATGATTGTACACACTAATGAACATATAATAACCACATTGTTGATTTATATTTTTGAAGGCACTACAAGATAAATGATAACCATGTGGAATGAAAACTAACCCTAAAAGTATTCTCAGGATTTGAGATATCCAACTATTATTCATATTTTATTGTTCTTGAGAACCCGTTTTAGAAATCTGTAATGAGATTCTAGCATAGATTACATTGCAAATCGGTAATTGTACTTTCATTTACATCGTAAAGTCGTAGCCAAATGTAAATAATATGAGACGAGGAGTGTTTACGTCAGAAAGTTTGCGGATGGCATTTTGCTATTGTTGTGTATAGAGTTTGTTGTGGCAGTGTTGCTAAATTCAGTGAGAAAGGGGTTGCAATACTCGAGAAATGTCGTCACAATTCAATTATAAAAAATACAACTAAGTGGGAGAACTTATCTGATAACTAACATATAACGTATAATGGCCTTTTTTGGTTTGATGATAAATGGTGTATCCTATTAGGATTACATTGATGATGGAGAGATGACGAGAAATGCAAAAANTAACTTTTGGCCACGTCAGCAAAGGGAGATTTGAAAGGCGACTAGGGTTTTGACGGTTTCGACGCACGCAACCGTATTTCTCAGCCGATGTCGGCGCCGGAATCTGTCTCTCCGGTGCTGGATCCGCCTCTGAGTACGCAAACTCCAGTGAAGCAATCAAAGGCTTCATGGGAGAAAGCAGTGGAGAATGGTCCATCGCTCTCTGAGCACGTTTTGGAAATAGGGTTAAGTGATGGGAAGGAAGTCGTTGAGGTACCAGATGAGGTGATCGCAAACTCTGTACCTCTTTGGGATGATCTACTTGAAGGTCGTTTCTTAGATAAAGCGCCACATGTGGCGAGGATTCATTACATCGTTAATAAGATTTGGCCTTTGGGAGACAAGTCAATTAAGATTGACGTCTTTGAAGTCAATGAAACCACAGTGAAGTTTAGAATCAAGAATGCCGACACAAGGAAAAGGGTTCTACGAAGGGGGATGTGGAATATTGCAAACATCCCTATGGTTCTATCAAAATGGTCTCCCGAGGAAGAGGATGCAGAGATGGAAGAGATAACAACAATTCCTATGTGGATCATCATGAAAAATGTCCCTCGTAGGATGTTCTCCTGGGAAGGGCTTGGATTTCTTGCAAGTGCAGTGGGGAAACCAAAGCGTCTGCACCCTGATACACTGCTATGTAATAGTTTTGAAGAAGCAAAAGTGTTTGTGGAAGCTAACATGACAAAAGAGTTGCCAACCCACCATCACTTCAAGTCAAAACTTGGAGTAGATGCGGATGTGGAGTTTGTTTACCCATGGATGCCTGATAGATGTATTATTTGTTCCAAATGGGGACATTTACACCAAGCTTGCCGATCTAAAGTGAAAATACTCAAAAAAGACATGCCTATGGATAAGGACTGTGAGGAGAATACAAGCAAGAGGGGAAATGAGAGAACAAGGGCCCAACAAACCAATGAAGTGGTCGACAGTGTGGACAGTTCGGAGAATGAAAGAGTCTTATCGGGTAAAGCCACTGGGGGTGCAGAGAGAGCTCAGCTTCAAACCCAGCGTCAGCTAGACACTCTAGAAGCTACTAGTGGAACAAAAATTGCAGAGTCTGAGGCAGAACATGGGAGTGAATCTACCTCAGGGAAAATCAAAGAAACAGAGGAAAATAAAGACAAAGAGAATTTGGGATGGTCTAATGTCTCACCCTCAAAAATGGGAAGATCGGGGAGTAAAGAAATGATTTCAGATCAATTACTTAGCTCACCATCTCGTTTTGCAATTTTATCTGTTGAGGAAGACCATTTGGAAGCTGTGAATGATAATGGAGACAAAGAAGAAGTGAAGGAAACAGAGGAGGGAGAAATAATCCCTGAGATTGAAGATGAAGCTGTTGGTGATAATGAAGTTACCTCCACTGATACTCGTGATCAGGATGTAGCGGATAAGAGAGAGAAAATACGACGGTTAAATATTCCTCGTTCATCACGTGGAAAGAAGAAAAGTCGATCAGTCTCACGTGGTGCCAGTGCTAAGGACTCAACCCAAAGTATTGGTGGAAAGAAAACAGCCCCAAAAAAACTTTAATTATGTCGGGGTTTTTCTGGAATATTAGAGGTTTCAATAAAAAAAGTAAACATTCTGTTTTGAAAAAGTGGGTCGCTGAGAATGGATTTCAGTTTGGTGCTCTACTGGAAACAAGAGTTAAAGAGGGAAGAAGTCAGAGTTTATGTTCATCAGTGTTCAACGGATGGTCTATGATCTCTAACTATGAATACAATTTGTTAGGACGTATTTGGTTGGTTTGGCGTGCCGATGTAAGAGTAACACCGGTTTATAAAAGTGATCAGCTCATAACAGTGTCTGTGGTCCTCAGTGGGGGTGAAGATGAATTCTTTTTATCTGTTGTTTATGCGCTTAACACTGAAGTAGAAAGACGAGTGCTTTGGGAGGATTTGAAGAACCATCACAATTCTCCAATGTTTACAAACAAACCATGGCTGGTGGTTGGTGATTTTAATGAAACGTTACATGTGGAGGAGCACTCGTTACATGAATCCAATCCGATGATTACACCAGGGATGGGCGAATTTCAGAGTGTCACTCATCACTGTTCTCTGCTTGATCTCCCAGCTCATGGACCACCTTACACTTGGAGTAACAGAAGAAGTGAAGGGATTATATCAAAAAAGCTTGATCGTACTTTATTTAATGATCATTGGCTCAATGTGTTCCCTCATTCGTATAGTGTGTTTGAAGGTGGAGGTTGCTCAGACCATTTGCGGTGCAGGATCAATTTGAGCTCAGAGATTACTCGGCCAAAAAGACCATTTAAGTTTGTAAATGTTGTGGCTGATCTTGAAGGTTTTCTCCCGCTAGTATCACAGTACTGGAAGAACTCAGAGCCTATACACTTGTCTACTTCGTCTTTGTACAGATTTTCCAAAAAACTGAAGAACCTAAAGCCAGAGATACGGGCGTTAGCGAAGGAAAGTATGGGAAATCTCACAAAAAAATCTAAGGAGGCGTATGAAGAACTTTGTGCAAGGCAAGAACAATGTCTGCAAAATCCTTCTCAAAGAAATGCAGAGGCTGAAAATAATGCGTATGCTAGATGGGATAAAGTCTCAGGTCTAGAGGAGAAATTTTTAAAGCAAAAGTCTAAGTTGCATTGGTTGAATGTGGGTGATAAAAGTAACAAGGTCTTCCATAGAGCAGCAGTTGCTCGAGATATTCAGAACACAATTAAAGAAGTTCTCTGTCGAGATGGGAGAATAGTGCAGAAACCAGAAGAGATTAAGGATGAAGCTGAGGCTTTCTTTCGAGAATTCCTACAGCATAACCCGCCTGAATTTGAGAGTATTGATTTGGATGAGCTCCGCGACCTACTCCCGTTTCGTTGTACAGACTCTGTTAATGAGATGTTGCTGAAAGAAGTCACAGCAGAAGAGATAACGAAGGTAGTGTTTGCAATGCCAAGTGATAAGTCACCGGGTCCAGATGGTTATACGATTGAATTTTTCAAGAAAGCTTGGACTATCATTGGGAAAGAATTCGTCATCTCCATACAATCTTTCTTTGAGAAAGGCTTTTTACCGAAGGGTATTAACTCGACGATCCTGGCTTTAATACCGAAGAAGATGACAGCGCATGAGATGCGTGATTATCGTCCAATTTCCTGCTGCAATGTTATATATAAGGTCATATCTAAGCTCATTGCAAACAGGCTGAAGCTCACGCTACCAGACTTTGTTGCTTTGAACCAATCTGCATTTGTAAAAGGAAGACTTCTAATTGAGAACCTTCTCCTTGCTACCGAACTGGTGAAAGACTACCACAAAGACACAATCTCAAGACGTTGCTCCCTGAAAATAGACATTTCAAAGGCTTTTGACTCGATTCAATGGAGTTTTCTCTTCAAAGTCCTAGAGGCTATGAACTTTCCTTCAAAGTTTATCCACTGGATTTCTCTTTGTATCACCACGGCATCTTTTTCGGTACAAGTGAATGGCGAGCTTGCTGGGTATTTCCAAAGTGCACGAGGTTTAAGGCAGGGATGTGCTCTCTCTCCCTATCTTTTTGTCATCTGTATGGATGTGTTGTCCAAACTCCTGGACAGGTCCGCCCAGAGACATCAGTTTGGCTATCATCCGAAATGTAAGAACATGGGTCTCACCCATCTTAGTTTTGCTGATGATATTATGGTTTTCACGGATGGAAGAGTACGATCGATAGAAAGCATTATGGAGGTTTTTGACTACTTTGCTAGAGTATCAGGTCTATCTATCAGTATGGAGAAGTCGACCATTTTTTATGTTGGAATGTCAGAAGAGGAACAACATACTCTGCTTAATAAGTTCCAGTTCGTATCGGGAACTCTGCCAGTGCGCTATTTGGGACTACCGCTGCTCTCAAAACAGATGAGTAAGACAGACTACAAGGTGCTCATTGAGAAGATAAAGCAGCGCATCAGCTTATGGACAAACCGGTTTCTTTCAATGGCAGGGAGATTGCAGCTCATTCGATCAGTTCTGATGAGTCTAGTAAATTTTTGGATGACTGGTTTTAAGCTTCCTGGACAATGCATAAATGAGATTAACAGTTTGTGCTCTGCATTCTTATGGTCTGGTCCTACTCTGAGTGCCAAAAAGGCGAAAGTATCGTGGGATGTGGTTTGTACACCAAAAAGAGAAGGTGGTCTGGGTCTAAGACCATTGAAGGAGATGAATAAGGTTCTCTGTCTAAAGCTGCTGTGGAGATTCCTGTCTGCGCAACCCTCTTTGTGGACAAAGTGGATTAACGTGTACTTACTAAAAAGAAAAACTTTCTGGTCTATCAAAAATACAACTACTGCAGGCTCTTGGATGTGGAGAAAACTTTTGAAATATAGAGATATTGCTAAAGAATTCCACAGGAAGAAGGTGGGAGATGGAAATAAGAGTTCCTTTTGGTATGATTCTTGGTCCTCACTAGGATGTCTAATTGATCTTACCGGTGCTCGTGGCTGCATTGATCTGGGTATTCGCCTCCACGCAACAGTCTCAATGGCTATGCATACGCGGCGTAGAAGGAATCACCGTATGGATGTATACAACATTATTGAAGCAGCCATAGAGGAACAACGTAATACACNGCAGGAAGCTCACCGTCTCCATTGGCTACGTGGTTATCTGATGTTTTCACTTCTGGCTCATCAAATATTCATAAATCTTCCATATATTTACTCATATTTTCTTGTATTCTTCTTCTTCTTCTTTGGCGAATGTGATTTATGTTTGTGTTTTTCTATTTCCTGGTGTATATTGTGCATCCTATTACATTTATATGTTTCATGATTGTACACACTAATGAACATATAATAACCACATTGTTGATTTATATTTTTGAAGGCACTACAAGATAAATGATAACCATGTGGAATGAAAACTAACCCTAAAAGTATTCTCAGGATTTGAGATATCCAACTATTATTCATATTTTATTGTTCTTGAGAACCCGTTTTAGAAATCTGTAATGAGATTCTAGCATAGATTACATTGCAAATCGGTAATTGTACTTTCATTTACATCGTAAAGTCGTAGCCAAATGTAAATAATATGAGACGAGGAGTGTTTACGTCAGAAAGTTTGCGGATGGCATTTTGCTATTGTTGTGTATAGAGTTTGTTGTGGCAGTGTTGCTAAATTCAGTGAGAAAGGGGTTGCAATACTCGAGAAATGTCGTCACAATTCAATTATAAAAAATACAACTAAGTGGGAGAACTTATCTGATAACTAACATATAACGTATAATGGCCTTTTTTGGTTTGATGATAAATGGTGTATCCTATTAGGATTACATTGATGATGGAGAGATGACGAGAAATGCAAAAAAAGTGGGATGTAAAAACAAATGAAAATATAAATAAAAAGAACAAAAAGAGGAGTTTTTTTTTGTTCAAAAAGATGAAAAATTATAATAACAGAAAATAAAGCAGAAAAGAAGATCACATGATAACTGATAAGCTAAAGTACCAGGCCTGGTCAGTTTAACCAAAATTTTGGTTATTCGGCTTTGGATTAAGGGCTTATATTAATTAACACATATTTTTCAACTCCTATCAACAAACAATGAGATCAAATATTCAGTATAGACATATCAACGAAAAAGTTGTTGGGAGATGAGGGAAAGAATATGCCAGCCAAAATAACAAGATGAGAGAAACTTCTTCAATGATTTCTTCTTCCTGAAGTTTTTTTTTTTTTTTTTTTTTCTGATTGAGCTGTCTGAGAGACAACATGTCGGCACGGCCACTAGAAATGTTTCGTCCACTTTCATTACTAAATTAAGAATGTTCCTATTGTTAACCTATTTTAACCTTTCCGTTAGGGTGGTTATAGTGTTACCTTGCTGTACAAGGGAACTTAATGTCAACATGAGCATTCCCACATAAACCTTAACAAAAAAACTTAAAAAAAAAAAAAACCATTGACCAGAGCCACTGGTCTCATTTTCAAGCACATAGATTTGATAGTTCTGTTTCACAAGTAAACTGTAAGAATCTAGATGAAACAAATAAGTGATTAAAGAGTACAATATGATATTTTTAATTATGAGATAACACTTGGAACTCTTGAGAGACTTCAAACACAACTTACACAACCAAAATGGAAAGGAATAAATAAAAACGATTCCGTCTTTTTTATCTTTTGATGTTCTCTTATATTCTTCTGTACATATATAATGAAGTTGAAATGTAAAAGAACAACAACATTGTAAACGACTAAACCAATCGTAAACCATCAGGGAGTTGTTCGTGATGAGAGGAGTCTTGGTCTTGCTGAGATAAATGCTTACGGCAAGCATAAAGCACTGCAGAATGAAAACCAGATGGGTTGTCTATGAACACAAAATGGCCACCCTGCAATGATCAAACAAAAGCTCACATAACCATCTTCTTCTCTATACTTTCCACTTAAATGTGAGAAATCTATTTAGAGACTGACTGACCTGTGGAACACGAATGATTTCGCAAGGGACCTTCATGTGTTTCCTTGCTTCCACTGCGCCTTGATAGTTCATCCAATCATTCATTCCATAGATAAAAGTTGTTGGCACTTTCCACTCTGATGCGCTGCACAAAAAGAACAGTCATCGAACTTTTGACTTATGTAAAAACACTCCATCTCATAAAGAGCTTTTTCCATCAGAGTTGGTGGTCAAACCTTTGTAAGAGGGGCTTTCGAGCAAATGCTCCAAAGGAGAATATGTATTTCAAGCACAACTCTCCACTAGCCTTTGCAGCCAAAGTATGATACACATAATCTACGAATCAAAACCATCACTATCAGCTATGCATTCATCTTCCTCTATGGAACATAAGAGAAAGAATTACTCACCGGTAAGCAATCTTGATTCCTCATCAGTTAGCTCAGTTCCCTCTGAATGTGCACCAAATCTTGCACTTGTATACCGGTTTACAAGACCTGGACCCCAAGGACCTAATCCTCTGCACCAGAAGCATATATTTAGAAACAATATAGTGAATCAAAGATGTCCTGCCAAGTGTTTCCATGCTTAAAACAAGCTCATGAGATGGGTTTTTCAACTGAGTGCAATGAATCTGTACCAATGACACCAGCATCCTATAGGTTAACATTATAAGAGCATCATACCTAACCAGCTTCTGAGGAGTGAAGTTAGACTCCCATAAATGATTCAGGACAGCGCCTTTCCATGTTGCTCTGAACTTAGTGAGCCATTCTGACTTGGGATCTGATTCTGCAGTAAACCCAGCAGAACCCACCAGAACCAAGTGTTGAACATGCTCAGGATGCTGAAAAGTTAGAAATCATATAACTGTCACCTTTTACACATTGAGAGAGCTATACCACGGTCTAGAAATTTCACCTTAAGAGCGTACTTGGCAGCAACATAACCTCCAAAAGAGTGTCCTAATAGAATAAAGTTACTGAGATTCTTGGATTTACGCCATTCCTCAAATGAGTCTATAAACCATGCCTCTGTTTCTGCATAAAACAAATCAAGAACAAACAGTTCCATTACTTGTGTAGCAACTCCATATATACAAAGCTATTGAGAAAGTAGAGGGAATGAGTACCTTCTGTGCTTTTACACGTAAAATCAGGCCTACTTGATCCACCCCACCTAGAAAGACAAGGAGAAAACTACCTTATAATACAATCACAAGGTATAAAAGAGATCTTGAAGACATGAAAACCAACTTATGGCAGCCAAAAACACCATAATGTGACTTGACATTTGTGGAAAGGAAAGAGTTGTGAATCATTTAGAAGAAACAAAGAGTGCTAATGATGGCAAAGTTGGGTAGCTTACCCAAGTTGATCAATAGCGATGACCCTGAACCGAGAAGCAAGGGCATCAAAATTACGGAAGAAGAAACCTTGAGAAGCACCATATCCATGAACCATAACAAGTGTGGGAGAACCTTCTTTGGCGTCAAAGGTGACAGTGTTGATGTACCTAGACTCATTGCTAGAAGACCTAAACCACCTGACTTTGGAACCTGGTGGTCCTGAACCAATATTCACTTGTTCTTGTACATAAGGCGTCCTTGAGATTTAAATAGAAACTTTTAGAATTTAAAAAAAAAAACACAAAGGCGTGTTTTTTTTGAATGTAATTGGAAAAACAGAGTAATTAAAAACCCAAAACAGAGAGAATCAAATGTTACTTGAGGATGGAGAGAAGACGCTTCTCGGCGGCGATGGTGTAATCTGTGGAGGTTGGTATCCACCTGAGTGAATTGGGTCTCAAGATTTTCCATTTCGACTTCGCCGCGTTTGTTGCAGCCGCCGTAGCACCAGATGGATCGCCGGCCGTCTTTGAGATTTCCTCCGCCATTCTTGACCAGAATCCCACTAATCAAGGAATCTCAGATTTTTTAAAATTTTAACTTATTAAATACAAATTAAATTATGAATTTGTCACGAAGACGAAGACGAGAGGTTGTGCTGCGATGTCGCGAAAGTATATATATGCTCTTTGTCTGATGACGACAACACGTCATTGCTGACGTCATGTCTCTTGCAAAGCAAGACAGAAAAGCTTCTTCCCTGTTGTCTTAATTTGACTAGGAGGTATTAGGATTGTAATGACAAGATTAACCTAAGATTAGCTATTTTATAAATAGCTTTGTTACTAATGCAAGTAATTCAGATAAAGAGCAAATAGTTGCATGTTTTAATTTGTAAATAAAAAGTTTAATCAACGATAATTATTTTATTGTATTTGACCTAAACCGTTTTACTTAACCGGAACTAATGTTTTGATCCCATAATACAGAAATAAAAGTTACAAATGTTACAAAACTTTTAATTAATTCAGTGTGCTTAACCATTTGAAATCAAATGTTACAAAACTCAACTGTGTTTCTACACTTAACACCTCAGAACAAGAGCTTGAATCATTGGATTTTCCAGTGGTTTAAGTAATAAACCGATGTTTCACATCACAGAGTAGGTGATGTAAAGCTTCTGCAAAACCCAACAGCCAAAACTAAAAGGACAAAATACTAAAAGGTGTTCTCAGTTTTCCAAACAAATCACTGAGAAGTGAGAACGATTATAATCTGAAAAGATAGTTTTGATTTAATCACTAAACCGATTTTAGACTTGTGAAACGACATCAACACAAGACGTTTTTGGTTTTTAACTTGTGCTGCAGCTACTAGTAGTAGTAGTAGTACTAGTACTTGGGTTGTTGGAGACACCAAGACACAGTGCTTCAGCCAATGGTCCACCTGGTGTTGTTGAACAGAGCCACGATGGTCCTCCTTCATGGCTAATCCACTGGTGCTGGCTTCCTCCCTCACCTTCCTCCATGGCTCCTCCAGCCATTGATAGTGTCAGTGAGCTTCCCATTGCTTCATCTTGATCCCCTTCTACAAATAACCGCCTCGTCTCTCGGTGGTTTGGACTCAACAGACCCTCCAATGCTCCAAAGCTCTGGTCTACTAATGGCTCCTTCTCCATGTAATTCAGATCATATTCAAATCCGCGTTTGAGCTCTCTGCTTGATCCAACCTTCAGCTGAGCAGTTTCATGAATCTCCGGGTTTAACGTTGCTATGTAATCGCCTTCTTTCATAAGCCACCTCAATCCTCTTCACATATCAACCAGTAAGTTTCAGTCTTTCAGTTATTCCAATGCTTTGACAAGAGTGTAAGTAAACACGCACCTATGGTGATGATCATAAGAAGAGGAGACAGTAGAGAACTGGGTTAAGGGTTGTCCGTAAAACTGAGGAGAAGCTGTACTAGCAAACTGGCTAGTAACGACGTTCTTAGTGGTACGAGTTTCATTGTGGTGAGATGATGTTTCCACATGCTTTCTTGAACGAGGACGGCTCTTGTGTGCGTGTCTCTCACAGTATTTCTGATCAGGGACAGCGTTTCTAGAGCATCTCCATTTCTTGCCATCTGTTCTCTTGCACCTCCATGGCTCCATATCACCAGTGTTGTTTTTGTTGTTGCTTGCGTTTGAAGCAATCCCCAGCTTCAATGAACCTCCTTTCCCCATTGCCACTGTCACTGTTACCCACATAGAAGATATCAGATTCATATAAGTTGCAGCAAACATAATAACAAGAGATAAAGTGAAAGGTGAGGAGATTTTTACCATCTTGATTGTTAGTGTTTGATGTGTTCTTGGGTAAGGGTGTGAGAAGCTCAGAAGGAACAGGAAGAGAAGCCATCATGTACTTGAATATATTCCTCTGCCTCTCAAGCTCCTGCCATTGAGCTTCACTGAAAGCTACACCTTCCTTTTCACTCACGCTTCTTCCCATCTCCCCTGGATTTTGTTCACATTAAAAACCAACATCAAGAAACAAAAAATCTTCAAGGAGATAACTTTAAACCTGAGGAGGTCAAGGTGAAGAAAGGGTCTGAAACTGAGACAGCAGCAGAGTTAGAACCAGCGAGGGAGAACATTTCACCAAGAGAAGAAGTGTTTGAAGCAGAAAACGTGGCATCGACCCCAACACCAGTGGAACAGTAACAGAACGAAGAAGAAGAGGAAGGAGATGAATATGAAGAAGGATAAAGATGATGATGTGGTGGTACCATAACGTCTTTATGATAGTGTTCTTCTACAACTCCAAATCCCAACCCACCAACAAAATCTTCCTTCTTACTACGTCCTGCTCTTGTTCCCATTACACTAAACACACAAAACCCACTCAAAAAGTCCCCAGCTTTTACCAGAAACACCACTTCTATAAAAACCTTAAAACCTCTGATTGAACAAGAAACAGAACAAGAAACTCGAATACCACTTTTTTGTTTATGCTTTGTCTCTGTAGTGGAAACCTAGGAGTACTCAAAAAGCTTTTACCCTTCAGACAGCAACTGAATCCAAGACATACCCACTAGAACACAAAAAGCTCCCCTTTTTATATATTTGTCTCTCTCTCTCTCTCTATCCCTCTGATAAGTGATACTTATAAAGATGAGGCTAGGGAGAGAAGACTTGGGGTGGGTTTAGGTTAAAAACGAGTGAGAGAAGCGGTGCCGTTGTTTGAGAGCCTCATGAGCCATAAAGCTTCTTCTTTTTCTTTTGTTTCCTTAGGGCATGTTTATTGGTGGGTTCTTAGGCGGAGTTCTTAGCGTAATATAAGAACCGTCTCTTAGCTTTAACTAAAAAAAGTTAAGAGACAGCTCTTAAATAAGAGATTTAAGAACCGTCTCTTAACTTTTTCTTAGTTAAAGTTAAGAGACGGTTCTTATATTACGCTAAGAACCCCATCCTAAGAACCCGCCAATAAACATGGCCTTAGTCTCTAACATTCGACCTTGTTCCAGTGTACAACAAAACTCTACATTAACTGCTCTCTCTCTTCCACCTGACACAGACAATAACATCCCACGTCATCGTTTCCTTCACTAACACCGTTAACCATTTCTCTCACACACCGCCTCTTCAAAAATCTTTTACTTCGACCTCAGGTAACGTCTTTCCGTTGTTGAGGATAACAACAAGCTCCGTTAAGTAACGGTGCCTGGAGATGTGTGTTTGGGTGATGGGACCCACGTCTAACGTTTCCGTGAGAGCTTCTCATAGGGGGACCAGAGGGGATGTGATGCTCTAACTAATTAATTTAATTTACCCCTCTCGGCTCACTAATTTATATTTTACTATTTTCCACCATACTTCCTTTCTTCTTTCTCTTTTCGACCCCACTACTTTTTTTATCTAAGAGTATCTTTATCCCTAAATCCCAATTAAAGTTTCTTATTTTTCTTGTTTTTTTTAATTTATAAAAAAAAAAAAAAAAATTCAAACCAATCGTGGATCGCCACGTGTCAGTGGGGCCCGCGTACAGTGTAAGAGACCCAACCAAAACGTTTCTTATTTTGTAATTTTGGAACCTCTTTTCGCCTCGGTTCCCGTATTTTGTGGAACCCCTTCCCCCAAGAGACTCTTAAGAGACTTTGGTTAAAGGTGCTCTAAGTTACTTCTCTGGTTCTTTCTGATTTAGCTAAATTTCCTCTTTTATATAAATGGTTAAAGATGAATTATTAGAGGAAGAATGGAAAAACCCATTAATTATTGGGTGAAAAACATTATATTTTTTTTACAAGAAAAAAAAAATACGGCTAATTCTAGTGTGATTTTCTTTGTCGTATAGGACCATCACAAATGTTCAAAACGTCTTTTAAAAATATGGTTCATTAAGGTCGTTAGTGATATATAATTGGTGGTTACTCTTGAATACACACGTTCTCTTGAATCCCTTTTTAAAACTATGGGAAGCAATTATACAATTGAATTGTAGACATTCAGTAATCTGGAAGCAAGTCTAGCTAGTAGGAAAGAGGGTAAAAACCTACTTAACAAAAATAAACAAAACATCTGTTTAAAGAGGCGGTCTGGCCTGTTTTCGAGAAGATTTTGGCATCAAGTAGAGTAAGAGACAATATTATACGTATGTTCCAGCATCTAGATGTTGAGAAGACTCTACAAATGTTGAAATAAGCATATCCGTTAACCATGATAGAACACCCTAGAACTAATGATAGCAATGTGGAACTTTAACATATCGAAAGTCAAGTAGCACAAAATATAAAGATATATATTGTATAGGGCTCCACTAAAACTATATAGGAATGTCTCAAGAATACAAGAACCATTAGGAAATATAGAAATCGGATTGTTTTTAGAGTTTGCGGGAGAACATACTAGAAGTCGAATATATGGGACAATGACACAGTATTCATATATTCTTTTTTACCAAAGACAGTGATTCAATTTATTTTTACAATTTTACTTTTCGTAGATTCAACCAATATACTATACTCTTTTAAATTGGAGTTGGAAATGCATGAGATATTTTCTGTATAGACAAAAATAATGTGTGAATGATTTGTTGTTGTTGTTGAACATGAGTTTATGATATATATAGTTAAGTTGTTGGCTGTTAGTGTCTAGGGTCTTTATATCCTTAATAGGTTGATAATCCCAGAGATTTATTACGTTATATTTTTCTTTTTAAAATTCGATATATTTGTCTTGTCTAAATGGCAGATTTGCATGTGCATGTGAATGATTAGGCGATGATGCACAGGAAGTGGGTCAAATTACCAATATTAATGAAGATCTTCGACCCACCTAACAATATGATTCTGCTACTTCAAGTTTCAAACCTCTACAGATATATATACTTGTAAGTTAATGTGATTCAGTTTAAAAGTTGATGCAATAATTGGAAGGCATGCTTTCGTTCTATCCGTAAGGCTCTCGCAGTCTTCCCATTGGTAACAGACGTTGAGTTCTTCACTTTTCACCAGGATTAGAAGAAAAAGCATATCGCGTTCAGTGTTTAATAATACAAAATCAAATATTTCTTTAGAGTATTTTAGAATTCTGTAAAACGAATCATTAGTACATGTGCTAACAGGATTTGACTTTTAGGACAGGGAACAATTTTCGTAGATAATCTTTCTTTACGTGAATATGCGTTGGCGTTATAGTATATATGGTTTGCGTATTACTAACATTGCGTGGACCGTCCACGTAAACGGAATTTAAGAGACGGTCTCTTAAATCCCATTAAAAAACTCGTCCTAAGAGACCTTCAATAAACATGTTTTGACGCTCTTTCCAAAATAATCCGCTCACAGAAATTGAAATTATTTTCTTTATCGATTTTCAATAACAAGTTATAACCATTGCATCACAAAATGAATTTTACTTCATTTCATAATTTTATTAGTAATGGCATAGAAAGCAACCTGGTAAGAGTGAAAACAGAAACAAACACAAAAGCAACCGGAAATATAATAATAATAATAAAATGTTTTATTTTTTGGGATTCTCCAAGTAAAAGTTGCGTTTCTCTTCCTCATCCATAAATGCGGTAATAGGATAAGACTTGCCGAGTCCCATCGGGGTCTTGAAGTAGATCTTCTTGCTCTTTGGCTCCTTCAGACTCATCTCCATAATCGGTACCCACATAAGCATCTGCTTACTCTTCACCCCTATATTTAACAATTAACATACACACACAAATTAATATTTACATACTTATATATAATTACTTGGAAGTAATGGTACCTGTCATCTTCTTCATACAACCCTTCTCGACATATGCGGTGACCTCAAGAGAGTAAGAAACGAGAGTGTTGGTGCCTTCGAAGAAATGTTCGTAAGGAGTGTTTTGTTTCATCCACACGAAACCCGTGGCTCTAACTCTTCCACACTCCACGAGGTTCTTCAAAGGCATCACACCTTTTGGAAACCCTAGCTCCTCTAGAAGCTCCACCGACTTCTTGTAACACTCCTCCGCTCCATACACGATCGTAGCTCCTCCTCTCTCCCCTCCAACCACCACGACTGCTTCCTCGCTCCCCATTTGATCAAGAGATTAATTAGAGAATTCAGCAAGAAACAACTGTATCGTCTTCTTCAAATATGAAGAGGAGATTAATATAGGCTTTTGGAAAATGTGACAATTTAAATTAATCAAAAAGGAATTAAGTGGACATATTAGAACATGGGACAGGTAGTCGAACGGTGGGTTGTATAGGTATGAGTCATTATTTGTTTGCCTAATTCTCTCTCTTGTGACTTTCGTGTGGTTTCTGTTTGCTTACCTAATTTCCCATATATATTTTTTTGTAGAAGGTACTTAATATTTGATATTTATTTCTTTAGAAAAATCAAAAATACTAATAAATATTTGATATTTTAAATATTCTATACATGAACCTATAGTATAAAATATAAATCATCCGTAGTAAGTAGGAAATCTACGGGTTTGGGGAAGGATTTCATATTAAAATTAAAAAATTATATTACATGCAAAAAGTATGGTCTCGTAAAGATTAATGAAGTTCTGACTATTGTAATCAGTCACACACAAAATTGTTGGCAAGTCCTTTAGTTCATTTTTTATAATTAACCAGTCAAAAAAAAAAAACAATCGGAAAGTGTTAAATTACTTGGAAATTATAGTTAAATTTTTTTATCCCTAACGCTTTTGTGCAAAGAGTGAAGCATGATATGAAACTTCGAAAGTAGATGGACACCAATGTTTAAAATATATGGGCCAACGGCCATAGCTGTTTCAGACAGCCCAATAAGATGCACAGGTAACAACAGAGCAAGATCGGTTGACGTAAGAACAAAGGACAAAAAAAAACTTATTTTGATTAAACCACGACTCCATGCTGGTAGATTTTACCCTAGTTCCTACCCAAAAAAAAGATAGATTCTTGTTCACATGTCTTCTTATTACATTAAGCATAGGTTGATCATGTAACCCTTTACTTCTTCTAATTGCATAAGTGAGATTCACTTCATGAAGCTAAAAACTTCATACATATTGGAGGTTTTACTCCAGCGAGTGCAAGTACCGCCGCCGGTAAAGTCCAAAGCCCTTCGCCGCAAATTAGCCCTGAGGCGACCGCCGGAACCATAACCTCTGCTTTCTTCCTATTCATCTTCTCCCAAACAAACACAATCAAAGTCCCAACACACATGTCAATCGCAAAATAAGCTCCGACCAGAAACGGAACCGCCATCGCCGTCGGAAGCGGCATGAACCTCCCCACCTTCGCCGGACTAACATCCCTGACGACGTTAACCAAAACTGCAAACCCAAAAAACCCGTAACACATTTGGAGACAGTGAAGTGGCAAAGCAGAGAAGCCTTGCACCCCAAGAATCGCCATGTTTCTGTAAATCAATGCGTAAGGAGCTTTAAACTCTCCTTTAGGGTTTCCAACGTCGAAGGCTGTGTAAAACAAGAAGAAACTTAACGGAGACACGATGCATCCCACGACCGTTCCGATCATCTGGCTAGCGAACATAGCCTTAGGTGACGCCATAGTGTAATGAGCAGTCTTGAAATCTTGCATCAGAATGCAAGAAACCGACACAACCGACTTGATCAGTCCACATCCGGCTAGTCCGGCCACAACTCCGTCCTCTCTACCCGACACAGCCGCGAGGATAAACAAACCGATTTTCCCATAGTTATAAGCCATGTTGATGTCTGTAAGTCCAGCTCCATAGGCGTTACAGAAAGCAAGAAATGGCGCGAAAATGTAAGCTACAATAATGTAATACCATTTGAGCTGAGGAAATATCAGAGGAACCACGACGGTTGAGACCGCAGCGAAGGTAAGGTATCCGGCGACTCCGATCCACATTGGTATTTTGTCTCTGAGGAAATTCTCATCTTCTTTGAGAAATTTTTGTTGTTTCTTGTCACTCACGTCATCGAGATCATTAGGTTTGTTCTTCAGTTTTGCGTTGATACTGATAATGGTGACACAGAGGATCTTAAGGAAAGTGTAGAGACCATCTCCGAGGATTAGAGATACGGATAAGAAGACTTGGTAACCGTATAAGCTCTTCATGTTTTTTTCATCGATATTATTAGGGAACCAAGAGCCTTTGAGTTTATCAAGAAGTGGCCACATTAAGCCATAAGAGAGGACAGCTCCTAATAGCAAAGAGAGGTTAACCAGATGTGAACATATCATTCCTGCTCCTACAAATGTCATGCTGAAATCAAAGAAGAACCTGCAAAATAAAAAGATCAATTTCATGATTAAAGAAAAAGAAATACAATAAATATTACCAAAACACAATTTTATTTCAAAATTAGCACACTAGAAGAAAATTTTCTAAAATAGCATTACAAACTAAAAAAAATATTTTTTATTTGAGTTTCAATTTAGGGATTATTGTTTATTTAGAAGGTAAGTTAAGGTAATGGTTTAGAGTTCAAATTAATTTAGCTATTTTTTTGGGTGATCTGAGGGTAAACAGATTCGTACCCGCGATCTTTAGGATCATTGCGGGACGCCATGTACCACTCGACCATTAACGCATGGTTAATTTAGCTATTTTACTCTTAAGTTAATGTTACTCTTAAATTAATGTCATAATGTTTTTATTCTTTAAAAAGCATGATTAACGAATAAATGTATTTTTGTCTATACAACTGATGCTTACGTTTGCTTCCAAGCTTTCAAGCCAAAGGTGGGGAACTGAGAAAACCCACAAGCTCCTAAGCCAGAGAAAAACCACTGGAAAAAGCCCCACAAGAAACTAATTGAGAAGTACTTCATGAAGCCGCGCACTTGTTTCCTGCAAATCAATTCATTTAAAAGATTAAGAAACTTAAGTAACAATCACTTCTTGTAAAGTAGGTTAACTAACTTACTTGGACTGTGCATCTCCTTGTGTGTGGAAGCCATTGATGAGCACAGCACTAGCTAAACCACTCGGGTATGTTAGCTTAAGGTCAATAATCATAACCTTACGGAGAGGGATTAAGACGAAAAGACCGACGAAACAAACGGCAAATACATAAGCAGTCATCCAACCAAGACCTGGTTCTTTCACACTCTTCTCAGAGTTACCGTCCATGTTCGCACCAGATAACTCATACGTGTTATGGTTTAAGCCCAGAAGATACGAAGCAAACCCACCTGAAAAGTTTTAGGAACACACACAAGAATCAAAATTCCAGAAGTGATTTTATATAAGACACCCCTAAAAGCAACTATCAACCTTTTGTGGTGACTTAACTAGAGCATCATTAACAATAAGAGAATCTTGAGAGATTCTTATCTATATTTTACTAAATTTTTTAAAAATTTCATAGGATAACACTAAATTTTTTTATCATAAATATAACACACAATGGTCAAGACTAAAATGTTTCATTAAATAAGTACAATATTTATATTTCCATGGTTAACTAATATAGATTTAAAGTTTATATTTGAGGGGTGAGATTTGGAGGTGAGATTAAGAATTTTTAAAAATAGTTCCAAAAATAATTTTTGGTTGTCAAAATAAAATTATGTTTTACATATCCCTTCTTTATATACTTGCTTGTTTCCCAAGAAAAAAAATATTAAAAGAAAAGGTTACGTTCTTAACCTCCGACAGCAATACTGTAACAAGCAACAGCAGATGTCTGAATCATTGTGTTCTCTTGTTTTGTGAATGGCTTGGCGACAAAACCTGATTTCTTGAGAATCTTAGTCCATGTCCGGACGAAGACAAAAGCCAGGAAAGCTGCAGAGCTGTTGAGATGTGGAACAATCCCTGTAGTAAGATTTAGCTTCTGAGCTATCACACTGAACACAACTCCGATCACTATACTCACTAACACACCTCTAACCGTTATCTGCTTCGTCCACGGTTCAGTCTTCCTCCCAGACATCTCTTCCTCTGTTTCTTGTTCCTCTTCTTCTAGTGAGGGTTGATTATTGTTTTCATCTTCTTCTCTCTTCGTGATCTTTCTCTGCTCTATCTCCATGGAAACGGAAGGAAAACTAATTAGGAAGAGATGTGAGGTTTGCAGATGAATATTCCTTACGGTTGTTACTTATATACACCATAATTGTTAGGAATATATACATACGAAACTCTACTAAAACTTGTGTGGACAAAAAATACATGTTTAATCAAATGTTTGAAAAATCAAATTCGGGAATCACATCATCATAGTTATATGTTCTGTAGAGCATTCATTACGTGTAGAATTTCCACTCTCGCTGAATTTGAAATTTTCAAAGATAACCATGATAGGTAAATATTTGAGTAGACAACTTTGGACCCGGACTTAAGTTTTATTTCATGCAAATAGTCACTGATTACGTAGATAAGATGTCGAGAATATAGATGGTTCATTTAGATGCACAATCGATGTTTCTTAACCTAGAAAGACTAGTTTGTACTTTGCTTCCAAATTCTTAGTTTACTTTGGGGGTTGATTCACACTTCAATTTTTGTGGGAAAATAAAGCTATATTGCCTATTACTCAACTATCAAAAGATGATAGGAAATATAGCTTTATTTTTCTCTAGTTCAACTTTTTTGTTGCTTTTTTTGTTACTATTTAAGTAGTATAAATGTCATTAAATAAACTTAGGAATTAAAATCTAATAGTGGTTATAGTGGTTACAAAATTGAAAGAAACCAAAAGACTTCAAACTTCTCAACAACGATGTTGCTTTTGCTTTGTACTAATTTGCGTGCACTGAATAGGGACTATTGCGCCTAATAGGAAATTAGATTCCTCGAGTTATTATCTAAATTGAGGAGAAGAAACAAAACATTTTTAGAGTGGGGATATTGAAAGGTGGATAGAGACAAAAGAAGAAGAAATGTATACTACTCTTTGACACCATTCATTTGTAAGATTAATTTCATTCATTCCTCACGTCACAACTTATCCTTCTATAGCCCTACATACATTGACTCCAAACTACGACAATTGACTTTTCAGACCCTTTGCTAAAATCTATTTCGTTCTCACTTCTGAGTCCAAACGACTTATATGGACAGCATTTATCAACGAGTACTGTATTCTTTACATTCATTGTCATGGTGCCCTAAGTTTTTGTTCGTTGGAAAGTCTACCTTTTGTTATATTTAGTGGCTAGTTGAAAAAGAGACAGCGAGATATATATATATATAGAGAGAGAGACTATGGTAATGAATGGAGACTGTGGATTTAGCAAAAGCGGGACGGTATTTGTTGACATGACGTTTTGTCACCAATCAAGAAAATTAATCAACTGCGGTGCGTTATTGCTTTTTTGCATAAAAGAAAATAAAAATATAAGTGCGGTTTTGTTTTATGAATAAAAACTGGTGTCTACACATGAAAGTTGTTACACATGCTATTTGGTGCGGTATTGTACTGTGTGCGGTTTTGGTAAAATAATATTTTTTTTTAAAGTACATGCTGACAAATATATTAGTATTTAAATACATGTACGTATATAGTTTTCATACTTGTAGATATATAGTTTTAAATATTAATTTTAATATATTAAAATTTAAAAATATGATTTAGAAACTAATTTTTATAAGATATTCAAAATTACTCTAAATTTAAATGATAAAAACTAGATAGACGACCAATTGAACCGTGACTTATTGATTTATTCGATTACAAATTGTGTCAAAATCTATTTTTAATTTAAATAAAAGAATAATGAAACAATTTAGTCAAAATTTTTCAAAACTAATGATCCGGTTTAATACCAAAAAATTAATAGATATATAATACCTAAAATTTAGTTATATGTAATTTAAATAAAATATTTAAAAATATTATAATATTTTTATTTTTATATTTATGACAGCAAGAATATATATCTATATGTTAGTTTTTTTATTTGATTATAAATTTTCATATTTTTTAAAAAAACATTGAATTTAAAAATATTATTACATTATCACTAAAAATAAATTCAATTTCTAATTGTATTAATATATTTCTTTTAAATTATTTTCTATCAAAACCGCACTATTTTTTTTATCAAAACCGCACTATTTATTTTATCAAATCCGCACTTATCTTACAAACCGCATGAACCGCAGTTGAACCGTACCGCACTTTAATTCCGCACCGCTTATATTATTAGAACCGCGGTTACCATTCGGACCCTATGTTCTTTACTTACATGCACATGTTACCCGAAATTAATTTGTCACTATCAACCCATATATATTATGAGATTAAAATATTTCACATGGGTCTAGTTTCTAGTAGCTGATTAGTTCTTTTGTTTTCCTGAATGATTGTAAAATTTATTCATCACAGAAACATTTGTACAATGAATGCAACATGATGTGGTTGAGTTTAACAATTAGAAAAGGTAATCAGAATTGAAAACAAATGCTTTGACATGTTTTTCACCGAGTTTGAAACCACCGCTTATTTAGGCGTCGAGCTTTAGTCAGTGTTTAATTCTAGTGTACGAAACAGATGATTGTATTGTCTCACAGTTTATCAAAAACCCGATGATTATAGAAAAACATTAAAAAAACTAAAAACTGAAAGTTATAAATGTAACATCCCAAAACCCAGCCCAAAAATTTTGTAAGGTAAACGGGCTTGTCTACGGCCCGTTTGACAAAAACCTAGGGTTTCCTTCCCATTTCTTATAAATAGGCAGCCTCCTTCTCTCTTTCTCTCCATCACAAATCCGAAGCGGAGCTCTGCAGAGAATTCTCGGAGACCAAAAGCCCTAGCCGTCAAGCTTCTC
>MU106181.1:0-163161 GCA_012274485.2 Sinapis alba | reverse complement strand
GGAAGACTATTGAAGCTGCGGCCATCGCAGCTGCTGTTTCTCCGGCGAGATCCGACCCGGGATTACTTGGATCTATCCGGTAAGCTTTCCTGTCCGTCGTCATTTCTTCCGGTCTCTGCCAACAGTAATGGTCGGTGTTGCCATCTCCAACCTTAAAATAATCATTATTATTAGTTGAGAAATTAAAATTTGATTACTACTCCGTATAAATTAAATAAAAGATTGACCAGTAAAAAAAATAAAAAATAAAAACCTCGCCGTAAAGGACGTTGGGCTCAGGATGGGCTTTGATGAAGTAATCAGTGCCCCATTTAATGGCATCTATGGAGTGCCCAAGCTCGCCGTTTGCCCCTAACTGGTTGCCGTATTCAATGACGCTCCACGCCATCATCGTCACCGTGAAAGCCATCGGAAGTCCGAATTTCACATTGTCTCCGGCGTCGTAGTAACCTCCGACCAGATTCACCTGAGTTAAGACATACCAGACAACAAGATTTCAGTTTAAAAAAAAAAACGAATGAAACAGTAACAATGTCGGAAACACTGTTAATCAAGCTAGAGATTAGACATACTCCGCTTGATTTGCCGTCGTTGAGACCGGAGTGAGAGCGCCAAGTGACTCTTTGGTTACGAGGGAGGACACCAGATCTCTGAGCTTCGAAGAAGAGAAGACTCTTAGACAGAGCTTGGCCGTAATCATGGCCCGAGAAAGCTACTGGAAAACAGAGAAGCAGTAACAGAGCAGCGACGGATGCAAATTTCTCCATAACTTAACCAAAGAGAGAAGAGAAATGCCAGCGAGATTATCAGCTAAAAGAAGAGCTGAATAATAAGGCAGACAAGAGACTTTGAAATGGAAGACGAAGAGGGAGTGTGAAGAGGAAGGAATGAGCTGAAGTGTTGTATATATGGAAGGAAGGTGAAGGAAGCAGGAAGGTACCAATAGACAGAAAATATATTGACAGTTAGCTTTCATTTAATGATTACTTTATTTTCATTTTTTTTACTTAATATACATAATGCTTTGATTTATTGAATATGCTTATTATTACTACTTTTTAATTCTTGAAGTGCTGGTCGAAATTCTGAAATGCATATAACCTATGTATACGTTACGACAATGATTTTTTTAGAAAATTTATAAATTAATCTGGAGGAAAATTATGTCGTCCTCCTGTGCATTAATCATAAATTAATTGCAAAACAATTATTCTTTTTCTAATAACGTCAACTGCTGCCTTTAGTTACTCAGAGTAATTGCAACAAATATTTTTGAATTTGCTACTATAAAAATAGAAAACATGAAAAGAAGGAAGTCATGTGAGTGTTCCCATGAATCTTAGGTCTCATTTCACATAGGGACGGTGAGGTGGTAAATGAATGTGTTTACACACAGTATCCTCATTTCACATAGTTTTTTTTTAGTAAAGACAGCATTTTTTTTTTATCAAAAGACAGCATTTGGTTAACTAAAGTTATTCTGCAACCAATAATATTATTTTAGCAAAAAACAACAACATTAATATTATCTATTACTAGTATTATCAAGGCGTTATATGGTAAGTATGAGGATGTGGTGTTTTGAGGCAAACCCATAAAAGTTAACTGAAAAAGTTAAAAGGGTGATATCCTCTTAACAATATGCCCAAACGATCTAGTTCACTTTTGTGTCAATTCTCCTAAATACCCCAGTTGTTGTTCACGTAGCACTTTTTGCAAGGGTAATAGTGGAATCAACAAAAAGGTTATGTTCTTCATTTAATAATTTAAAATACCACGAAACTAGGCATACATTTTTTAATAAAATAAACGCTCCATTTGTTTTTGAATATATTTTCACACACTAAAAGAGTAAAAGGTATTGCGCTTCCATTTTTTTTGGCTATTAAAACAGAAAAAAACAATTGGTTAGATGAACTTAAACTATTATTATCCCTGGTTTCTGGGTTTTTTAGTTTTGAATAAAAAATAATTAAATAATAGATATAAGAGTTATTTTTAGTCAAAAAATATATTAAAAAATGTTAAATTATAAGTTAAAAATTTCAGTTAGAAAACTAAAGATGACGATGTTCTTACAGCAATGTACAGGAAACAGTCGAGCAGTTTGACAAATAGACATAAAAAAATAAAAAAATAAAAATGATAAGAGCTAAAATAAAAGGAGAACACAAAAGTAAATACCGAAACACAAACAAGGAACACGTTGACGAGCGGCTTTGACATTTGGTTTTCTGCAAACCATCCCAGGGGTTAACCCGTATAGCCGACAGCTAAATACACTTCTCCCATTTATTCTTTTCGTTTCACCTTACTCAGAGGTTACTTCTTAACAATGATACCATACTTAATTTTATACATTTGATTGTTTACAAAAAGTATCTCTTTCTTAACGAATAGTAATAAACTTTACCACAATTTACTAATTTAGAGTATCAAAATACTTGGATAAAATCAAAACAAATAAACAAACACGTTATAACGACACCAATAGCTACAAATTACAAACATCTACCTAACTCAAAACGTATACATGTTTATGGTTGAAAAGAAACAACGTAGCATACTTCGCTGGCAAACAGTAACAAAATTAGATGTGCATTAACCATGAATGCAATGGAAAATGTAATCTTTAAAAAGTCCACCGACAATTTAGTTACTGATAGCGGGTGTCGTTTTTATTGCTTGGGCTATGGCCTGCCTGTAATAAATGTATTTTTGGTGTTATGTGAACTCACACTCCGTATACAATAGTAGTTTTGAAACATAATACATCTCTGTTTTTGTTTCTGCTTGTGATTAACATTATTAGAATTGTATAATCCAAACCAATTCCATCTGAACTAAACTCTTTTATATTTTGATAGGTCCATTTTTTTCCAACGGGTAGAAATGTTTAACATTCCTCTATCTAAGAAAACAAACTAAATATGACAAAGAAAATAAATTAAGCCAAAATTACGATTTTTACAAATAAGTATATGTTGTTAGTTAAAAATTGTAATATAATATAAACCATTAGTGTTCTAGGCGCTAGACCTTATAAGACCATGACAATTAACTTCTAATATGCCTAGACAATTACAATATTATAGTAATAAATAACTAGATTTTGACATGTGTATTTATACGGGTGTTTATTTTAATAATATAAATAAATAAAATTCTTCACAATATAAGAATGTAATGATTTCACAAACATACATATATGGGTGTTTGTTCGAGTTGTAATATATAAACATTTATAATATATATTCTTATGAAAAGAAAATAATATAGTTTTTTATTATTTATAAATAATGATATTTAATATAAATAATTTACAAACGTATAAATCACATACCTAATGATTTAGGCGTCCGTTCAATTGTTTTATCGGTTTCTTGAACAACTGTCATACACCTTGAGTTGATTTTTTGCTTCCAGAGTTCCAGTACATTTTTTTTCTTTCTAATTACTTAAATCTATATCAAGTTTTGACCGAGATTATAATTGAGTAAGCCACCCAATTGACCGAATTTGTAATCATTTTTATTAAGTTTTGTGCAATCCGTTTTTAATATTATTTGTCTAAACTGAACAACAACAAAATAAATCTAAAATTAACTAATCACATTTACTCAACATTATAATGTAGTCATTACTATTACAAGAAGAAAAAAAAGGAGGAAATGGGGTCAAAAAGGACAAGCTTCCTTGTCAGATGGCTTTATTCCAACCGCAATCAACGGTCTCCCGCCGAATATCTATATTTTAACAACTTTTTCACTATTTTTTCTTCCTACTAATTCACTTTATCACAAAATGTTCTCTCTCTTTTATTTTTGTTGTGAATGTTTTCTTTATTAATACAATTTCTCGAGGTTTGCTTTTTCTTTTGACCGTATATTATCTTAACTTTTCTTATATTAAAATTAAAATGATTTGATATGGGCTAATAATACTTAAATTATTTTAACTGCGATTTGAACAGTAACTGACACGTACACAGAGGTCAAAGAGGCAAAAGCTCCGGTTTGACCGACTGTTGAAGGTTGAGTCACACCCACGGCAACGCTCCACTCAGGCGACCGTTTCGGTTTTGGGTCACACTTTTTTAGAACTCCTAACCAATAAAAACGAATTTTAATAAACAGTAAGTAATGGACTAATATATAGTAAAAAAAAAAATCAATTGAAGGGACCTCTTGAAGGAGTTCATATATTGTGGACAACATGACATGCCCTTAAATGAAGGACCTTAAAATCATTATTTTTAAAGAAAATGACAGATATAATATTATTTTGAAATTATTCTTTTTAATTATCTACTTTTAAGTTTTTTTAAAAAATATGTCAGTAAGTAAGAACTTATTCATGTAAATCAAGATAAGTGATAACCTCGTGATAAACATTGCTGTAGAGGAAAACATAATTCCGTTAGTGTTTAATGCAATTTATCTATTCTTTTATTTTTATCTTATATAAGAAGATTTGAAGTCGAAATCCGTATTTAGTTTATATAATTTTTATTTTGTCACAATGGTTATTCGAACCATAATTTTTTGATATAATATCATGATCTTTTCAGTTGAACTAAAGATATCTAGTTAATGAAATTTCTCAATGAAATAAGTTATCGTTGTTTAGTCTTATGAAAATAAATCATATATAGATTTTTGTACAAAAAACAAAGCTAGACCAATCGTTGGTTATAGGAACTTTAGTTTGTAGTCTATATATCCCGGTCAATTAAAAAGAAGAAGATCTTATTCGTGTAACATCAGCTTAAATCTGATAGTCTCTTGATGCATTTGATTCAAAATTTACTTTTTTTTTTATGTGAAAATTTATTTGGTTAAGAAAGTTGACCGAGAGAGTTTACAATTGATATGCGAAATTATTTCACATGTGAAAGGTCATCAGTTGACGTGACAACATATATGTTAGTTTATTTGCCGTTGGTCGAAGAAAGTAATTAATATTCCCTCGGTTTCATATTATTTATCGTTTTAGTTTTATGCACACATATTAAAAAATATAATTTGTATATTTCTAAAATAAAAATACTATTATCTATACATCTAATCATATTTTAACCAATAAAAAAATAAAGTGAAAAATTTTATTAATAAATTTTACATTAAAACTCTAATACGATATTTATTTTAAAACGAATTTTTTTTTGTACAACTGATAAGTAATATGAAACGGAGGAAGTATTGATTTCCATTTGCTGTAGTGTCAAGTGAAGTGATATTTAGTTTGTACTCAACTTTATTTGTGAGTCCGGTAGATCTTTCGCTCCCAACACCAGTTCTGAGTTCTGAGATTTTACCAAAAAAAAAAAAAAAAACACCAGTTCTGAGTTGTATAATTGGAGAAAATCGAGTTGTATTTTCAGCTAAATTAAAAAATGTGTATAACAGATACATAACGACATGAACATGTGCATGGGCCTGAGAATACGTAATGTGTACAATAGTCATAAATAAATCAACGGAGGTAATTTAAGTTCGAGAAGAAGACTACTGTTTTATTTTCTTTTTTAAAAACAGCTGTTTTTTTAATAAAGAGCTATTCTGTTAATTAAACAGATGCATATACAATAAGAACTATATAAATTAATAATATCAAGATTATAATATTTTATTAATTTATAAATTTATATTTTTTATATTTCTCTATTTTAAAATATATATTTTTATGAAATAAGAAAATAGTTAATTTTGTCAAACATATATTAATTAGGTTTATAAATTTGACTATTATCTCGTTTCTCTTATACTATTTGATGTATATAAAATATATTTATTAAAATTTAAATGTGGCTTTATACATGAAATTTTAAATATTATTAAAAATAATTAAAGTGTCAAGAAAAAAATAAGATTTACTCTATTGTGAATATAAAACAAATAAAACTTTTTTTTGTTTGTACATATATAAACTTATATATATTATTAATTTATGATTTAATGGGACTATATATTTACACAATTTTTTTAAAAAACTAGTATTTTTTTATTTTATCGATTTGTGTCATATTTTGAATCAGTCTTATTCCAGACTAAAAAAATATTAATTTATGATGATTACTAATTTATAGAGTTTATATAATATTATAAATTTTTTTTAAAAACATAGTAAAATCAAGTCTGGATTAAAAAAGAAAGTAACATTATTTTTCCAAAAAAATTCTTTTGACTATTCTTTTTATATATAGCTAAAATAAATTTTATAAAAGAATATGACATGATTATTTAAAAAATGATATGATAGGAGGTTAATAGTAATAAAATGCTATGAAAACATTTCAATTGGACTTTAAAAATTGATCGATTTGTCGATTTTCTTATCTCGTGCATGCTTGGATGTCGAGAGTTAACGCTAGTATTAGCAGTTATACCCTCAATGACAAGTTAATATTGCGTTGAGCTTCTTTTGTCACCAGAGCGTTCTACAAAAAAAGGAGATTGATCGTATCAATATCTCTAGATGACTATATCATATCATACAAAAGAGGATGGATGACCTACCATAAAATATAGAGAAATTCCCCTAGATAGCCCATTTTAGTTTGTTTGTCACAAAAATAGTTTTTAAAGAAGAAAATGACCAAAATGTTTTTTTTGAAGCTAAAAAATACATTTATATGCATTTATACTCCTAGGGTTAATTAATTTGGACTTTAGGGTTTAGAGTAAAGGGGTGAATTTGGGGTTAGGGTTTCAATTTCAAAAAAAAAATAAAAAAAAATCAAAATTTCAAAAAAAAAAGTCTATTTTGGTCATAATATTTTTGAGGACTATTTTTGTGACAAAAACTTAAAAAAATCTATTTAAGAGAATTGCCCTAAAGTATAAGTGTTGCACCCTTTTTATTTTGTTTAAAAAAATTCGAAATGAGAAAATTGGTGGAAACGATCTTTTACAAATAAGAAATTTGATAGAATCAATCTTTTCAAGAAAAAGAAGTTGATAGGATGTAAAAAGAAATATATATATATATATAGAGAAGGTTGAATTTGAAAGTAATAAAAGCATACAGCTAACGACATGATAAGCCTTAATTTATATACTTCTATTACTACTTTATTAGGTTTGATTGACATTCACGTATGAAATCAAGTCATGGTGCGCAGTGGGATATAATTTATTAATTATATCATTCCAAGTTCTCTTTGTTTGAAAACACAACACCTTGTACTATTAACATAACAAAGTAATGTTTTTTTCTTCTACTATAGACACAAATTTTACCAAGGCTGAGGTAGGTGATACATTCGTTTTGCTATATAAAGTTTTACTTTCTACAAATTTACAAAATCCGTAACATTATAAAATAAAGATAGTAGAAAAAAACTATTCAAATCATAAAAGATGCCTAGCGTTTTTGTTCTATATGTGGACAAAACAAATTTTGAAACTTTGTGTGGTAGTGGACCTATAGTGGTTAGGAATACAATTATGCGCAAATCTAGCCATCATTTCGTTCAGTGGGAAAGATATAAATACTAGTAACCGTGATTATAATGCTATTATCTTTTTGTTTTAAAGAATATTAAATTTATTTAAATTAAAAAACCTTTTTACAACTAGCGTGCTTCTATTTTTGAGTTTATATTAGACTGAAACTGAAATTACATAGCATTTTTATCCTTGAAAAGTTAACTATGCCATCATTGTTGCTTCAAATCTTCGACTCCCAGCCACCCGCTACAAAGAGATACGATTTCTGACTCCTTTTTCTATGAATTTCGCAAGCGTTTATGAAGTTCGATGCTCTTCCCTATGTCTTCTACCATTCCTCTCTCTCCATATAATGTGGATTGATGGTTGAAAAACATATCTTAGAAGAAAAGTTTGATCTCTATTCCTCCCACGTTCCACCATTATGTCCAGTATAGAGTTCCAGACTGTTGTGTAGCGACTGCCAAGTAAGTTCTTTGTCAAATACATTCATATTCTTTGTGAATAAGGATATGTAAAGAAGAGATGATCCCTTGTTTCCATGTGAGAACTACATAAAACACATTTAGCATCTGTGGTGGGGCTCCACTCGCTGATTCGATCCCCCGTGGCCAGCCTGTTATGGACTGCAATCCATGCCAAAACAGAGTTGTAACATCCCGAGTTGTGATATATGGAAAGGCTTAAGAGAATTGATTTGGATACCTATGTCATCAAAGTGCACTTACCTTTTCGGGAGAACATCCGTTTAGAACTTCAGAGTTAAGCGTGCTTGAGCTGGAGTAGTCTAAGGATGAGTGACCTATCGGAAAGTGATTCGCGATATTGTGTGAGTGAGGCCAAAGCACGGGGAAAAGTCATATGGTGATTGCAGGGTTAGTAAACAATGATTTCGAGACTTGGAAAAATTAACAACCGACCGTCGGATGGGATGGGCCCCACGGGCCGAGAGAGCGGGCGTGGGTGGTCCATTAGCTATGGATGGTCGGAGCGTTACAAATGGTATCAGAGCTGGTTAGCCATCTCGGTTCTGATATGAGAGGCGTCTTAAGACCTGTCGTGAGGCGCAACAAGGACGTTGCGTACTTTGAGATGGGGTGAATTGTAACATCCCGAGTTGTGATATATGGAAAAGCTTAAGAGAATTGATTTGGCTACCTATGTCATCAAAGTGCACTTACCTTTTCAGGAGCACATCCGTTTTAAACTCTAGAGTTAAGCGTGCTTGAGCTGGAGTAGTTTAAGGATGGGTGACCTATCGGAAAGTCATTCGCGATATTGTGTGAGTGCGGCCAAAGCACGAAAAAGGTCATGTGATGATTGCAGGGTTAGTAAACAATGATTTTGAACCTCGAAAAATTAACGGACCGAACGTTGTAATGGGATGAGGCCCACGAGCCGAGAGAGCGGGCGTGGGTGGTCCATTAGATGTGAACGGTCGGAGCGTTACAAGAGTACTTTGGAGTTGCACCCTGAAACCAAAGTCCTATGTACCAATCCACTTTTGTATGATGTATTCTAGTTGATTGCCAAGTCTGATACGAGCTGAATATTGGCCTGAAATCGCCCCCTGCTCCTTTCCAAAGCCGTACATCATCCTCGCAAGTTAGTTCTGGCAAGTGTAGTTGGATTATCCCCTTATCGATATCAATCAGAACTGAGCTCATGTGACGTCGAGGCCTGTATTTCTGAACCGCATATTCAATTGTATGATTCAAGTGGATCCCTAAGTCGATAGTTCCACGCATACCAGTGATGTTAATGATTCTTCCCAGCAGCGACCACTCATCGTACCAGAATGAGGACTTTGCTCTATTTCTAATCTCAATTTTCGTAAGAGAACTTGCAAGATTCCTGTACTTGAGAAGATTCTTCCAGATCCAGGATCCCAAGGTGCTCTTTTCATTTGTTTGCCAAAATGATCTTTTTCGAATCATGTAAAGCTCAACCCATCTAACTCATAAGGAATCTGAGTTTAATAGCCTCCAAATTAGCTTTAAACAACAAACTTTGTTGGTCTCTTCTAATGATCTCAAACCCAACCCTCCCTCTTCCTCTGATTATAATGTTATTATAATGTTATTATCTTTTCCAAGCAAACTAGTTCATGGGTCTAGACATTTAGATATATGTTCGAGTTCAAATCATGTATTTTTAGTTTTTTGGTATTTCAATATTGGAGTTTAATATCTATCCGAGTATATTTATATATTAGGTCAGATTCAAATATTTTTATTTTAGGTTTGGTTATTTCAAGCCGGATTCAAATATTTAAATTCTAAAAGCAAAAATTCAATTTTTTTCATTGCTCAAGTTTATTGTACTTAACATTAATCTAGCCGTTGCTTTGAGATTTTGAATGCAAATTTTGTTAATGTATGAAACAAAGAACTTGAGATCCATTTTAAATGAGTAGTAAATCATAAAAATGTAATTATATATATATATATATATATATATATTTTTTTTTTTTTTTGATCTTGAGCCATATTAGTATTAATATAAATTGTTTGAATAAAATAAAAGAAGTAAACTATGAATATAACATTAAGTATATATATATATTCAGATATCCATTCAAATTTGGATATCACCGGTTCGAGTTCGGATATCCAATCTCTCATAATTTAATATATATTAGGATATTTTGCTACTTTAATTCAAATTTCAATTCAGATTTTTAGATCGGATTCATGTATGAGTTTGGATATCGAATAAAATGTCCAACCTTATTAGTCCCCGAGGTTAATTAGATCAATCTGCCAACCTTCGACTCTTTCAAATACAAAGGATATGCTTTCTTTGTTTTTTTTTTTTGCATATATGTCTTCACATTAAAAGGATAATATTTTACCTTTTTTCACAAACGATCTAAAAATAAAAAGAAACACAAGCGCCAAAAATGTTTCATCCTTTATGTGTGTTTTATGTTCAGACCTATTTGAAACACAATGACATTTTTGGGTGAAAAAACAATAATGAAAATCTAAATAATGTAAATGCTAATTAAAATAAAAGATCCAATAAAAAGTCAAAACCTAAATAAAATAAAGTTATTCTTGGGTTCACCCCCTAGGGTGAACCTCCTAAGTTCACCACCCAATCAAAATTTACCACATCATAACATATTTTTTAAATTAAAAAGATAAAAATAAATTAAAAACATCAAAAACTAAAAAAAAATTACGTTGTTAATACTGTCGGTATAACCTTAAACCATAAATAATAAGCTCTAAACCCTAAACACTAAACCCTAAATACTAAACCTTAAACCCTTGGGTAAACCCTAAACCCTTGGGTAAATCCTAAACCCTTGGGTAAATCTTAAATCTTAGGGTAAACCCTAAATAAATAATAAACTCTAAACCCTAAACACTAAACCCTAAACCTTAAACACTAAACTCTAAACCCTTCGGTAAATCCTAAACCCTTGGGTAAATCTTAAATCTTAGGGTAAACCCTAAATAGTAGTAATAGGGTTTATTTTGGAGTTTAGGATTTACCCAAAGATTTACGGTTTACCCAAGGGTTTAGGGTTTAACCAAGAGTGTAGAATTTACCCAAGGGTTTAGGGTTTAGTATTTAGGGTTTAGAGTTTAGAGTTTAGTATTTATGATTTAGGGTTTTTGAGGGTTTATGGTTTTGTGTTTAAGATTTATAGTCTAGTGTTTAAGACTTAGGGTTTTACTGACGGTGTTAGCAACGTTAAATTTTTTTTTAATTTCTATTATTTTTCTATTTTTAAACATTTTTTCTTTAAAAAAATACAATATGACATGTCAAATTTTGATTGGATGGTGAACCTAGACAATCAATAACTCAATAAAATATGTACACTGTCATTAGTTGAAAATATATGAAAGGTTTTGACGAAACCCTGATCATTAACTTATAATTATGTGGTTTGTGAGCTAAAACATTTTCCTTATAACTTTTGTTTATAAATCTATATCAATAACGTGATGTCCCCAGGTATACAAGCATATAACCCGCATGCAATACCAAAATGATCAGATTATTGGGGAAAGCAAATAATTACATTACTAAAATACAATTTCTTTAGCGATATTTTCTAGGTGAGAATTTTCCACGCGTAAGGGCATTCACAATGGTGGATTCCCCGTTGTAGAGTCCTTAGAGACTTTTTTTTTTTATTTTTATTTTTTATTTTTTTTTTCAGATTAAAAAAAAACAAATTCAACCAATCGCGTGTTGCCACGTGTCGCAAATAGTGTAAGGACCGATTCTTATTTAGGAATTTTAAGGATCGAATCCTTAGGTTTTAGTGAAGTCCACTGATTATTTAATTATTTTTCCGCTAAGGACTTTCCTTAAGGACCCCCCATTGCGGGTGCTCTAAATGACTAACCGGTCGCGCAAAGGCTTTTGAGACCCACAAGAGTTCTCATACGTGCGAGTAAATGACACACTGACACTTGTCCTTACGAAGATCTCTTACGATTTTTATTTTGTGTGTATTGTCATATTTTACATTGTCTTTTTTTTTGGTCAGTCATATTTTACATTGTCATTAACCTCTTTATTGCGTAGAATATTTTTTGTCTAACTAAAACACAAATACTTTTAAAAGAAAAAAATTGATTAGAAAGCCAAAAAGTGTCTGGACAAACCAATTTCAAACCCAGCTTGTAACATAACATGGTAAATTTGTGTTAAATTGTGAACAGATTCTTTTTTGTTTTTTTGGATATTTGGTACTACAACAGTAGGGTTCAAGGTTTAGTGGCAACATGTCCCCTCGAAGTTTAAGTCTTCATCTTCCAGCTTTTCTCATTCCACAATCTGCGGAGCACAAATACCTAGAACTTCCCTTTGTTTGTTATTTTTCAAGAAAGATCTTTTTAAATGTACTATTTTCAACTAAAACTATTAACTATAGTACATGTTAGCTAAAAGACTACAACTATTAAAAACTCTATATGCCATCACAAATTCTTAAAACCAATCAGAATGCAGACATTTATCACTGATATATCATTTATTATTTTGAATAGTGTATATATGTATATTTTAAATACACTTCCCAATTAGTTTTTTTTAATATGTTATATCTTTAAGTGAATGGTTACAATAATTAATATGAACCATTATAATTATTTATATGAATAGTTGCAACTTTTAAATGACATAGTGAAACTGATTGCAACATTTGATGATTAACCATAACTTTTGATCAATCATTGTAATTGTTGGTGATAACAAATGCAATTATTGATTAACCATTATAACTATTGATGTTAACTATTGTAACTATTGATTAATCATTTTAACTGTTGGCTGCAACTCTTAACATTCTATATAAGAAGTTGCAAGTATTGATAAAAAATATAGAAAAATCAGAAATTAATTGTTAGTTAGACAGAGAAAAAAAAATCATTGTTAAAATATCATAAAAAATCTTTGAATAAATATATGTAAACACTAAACTATGTTTGTTTTTTGTATCTTAACCTAGAATAAGAGAAAATTTTATTTTCTTATTCTACAAGAGATTTCGTGAAACACAATACTTGAAATAGTGTCAAAATACTCTATAAGGAAAGTGACATCATGACCAATTCAATCATTATCAAAATTTATACTTCATACATTTTTAGGTTACCAACCTAAATAACCAACAATCAATCTTAAGAAGTATTTTCTAATGAATTATGACTGGTGTATATGTGCGAGAGACGATATCAAAGTTTGAAAACTTAAATAAATTTGAAGGGATAAGCTTTCAAAGATGGCAAAAGAAGATGCACTTTTCTTCTCACGGCTTTGAATGTAGTGTATGTTCTAAGCATGCATATGACTGTTGTACTATGTTGAATTTTCTTTGGTGCTATAAGAATATTCAGATGCAAGTTGGATTACAAACATAGAAAATCATTCTTATACTTGTGACTGAGTATTTGTTTTTGGGAGAGGTGCCTTCTCGTGGACTTCTACTCGTGGGCTTCTAAAGAGCAAACTTGCATTACAAGATTGACTATAGAATTAGAATTCATAACATTAGTAATTGTTGGTAAATAGACAAAATGAAAAAGAAAGTTAGTTCTCATTGTGGCCAGAAGCAATATCACTAATTTTATCCATTGTGATAGTCAAGCTACACCGGCTAAAGTCTATAGTCAAGCGTATAATGGTAATCCAGACACTTGGGAGTTAGACATAGCACAGTATGTGTAGAGCTGTAAACTGGCTTGTCTCGTCCATTAGCCCATATTCATTTCTCCATTTATTATTTGTAGACAGAGAGTGATCATGTCCATTAAGGACCATGTCCATTAAGGACCAAACCTAGTAACACTCATGTATACATGGACTGCTATGGGGTCCATAATGGACCATATAAGAAAATTTTAAATTTAAATTTTAAGTTTTGTGGTTTAATAGGAAAAATAAGATTTTGGGAGAAATTTTGGTGGGAAATTTATTATGTAATTTTGTCGAGAAACTCAATTTTGTGATTTTGGCGAAAAAATCATTTTAGCAAGAAAACTCGATTTTCCGGTTTTGATGGGAAAATTCGATTTTGCAGTTTTGACGAGAAACTCAATTTTGCTGTTTTGACAAAAAACTCGATTTTGACGGGAAAACTCGATTTTACGGTTTTGATGTGAAAACTTGATTTTGCGGTTTTGACAGAAAACTTGATTCGGACGGGAAAAATTTGATTTTATGGTTTTACGAGAAAACTTGATTTTACAGTTTTTACGGTAAAACCCGATTTTACAATTTTGGCAAGAAACTCGATTTTACGATTTTGGCAGAAAACTCGATTTTGTGATTTTGGCGGAAAACTCAATTTTGCGATTTTACCAAAAACTCGATTTTGATGGAAAAGCTTGATTTTACAGTTTTGTTGAAAACTCGATTTTGAAGAGAAAACTTGATTTTATGGTTTTGACGGGAAATTTGATTTTACAGTTTTGGGGGAAAATTCGATTTTGCAGTTGTAGCAGAAAAATTTGATTTTGCGATTTTGATGAAAAAAACAATTTTGACGAGAAAAATCTATGGATCAGACTGGTGACCATTCTGGAAACAAGAAGAACGAATAGGAAATAAACATAGAGGAATAAAATAGCAGAAATGAAAAGGAATGATTGTTCCTTCTCCAATTTAACAAGGAATAATTTTATTCTTTATTTCTCTACAAAAAAGGAATGAGAGAGAATGAGAGGGAATGAGAAGGAAAATTTATTTCTTGTGAATGGTGATTCTTTTTAGGAACGTTAGGGAATGCATTATTTCTCTTCGTTTCTTGGTCACCATTCATACCAATAGGAAAACTTGATTTTAAAGTTTTGACGGAAAAAATTATTTTGCACTTTTGGCTAGAAGACTCAAATCTTAGAAACCCTAGCCTTTTATGATCTTTGGACCGACCGCATCTACATAGTCCAAATCCTTGCCCATTGGTCTGTGATTCTTGTCCATTTTTAAACCGTATGGACAAATGAGTGTCACCAAAATAGACCTATTTATATTTAGATATGGACAACCAATGATCAGTCCACCCATTTGACAGCTCTAAATATGTGAGTTAGTCACTCATGGAATGATTAAAATAAAGTTTATTTGGTCTAACGAAATCTAGATGATCATTTGACAAAAAAAATTAACTAGAGATTTTGTAATTATTTCATTTAAATGGATGAGTTTAAAGTTTATTTGAAATCTTTAATATTGGGATTCACAGTTCTCCTCTAATACGATGTTAGAGGTTAGATTCAATGAGAAAAATCTAAAATTAAAAACTGAAGCATATGTTTATAACATCCGAAAATATGTGTTTGGATCTGAAAGAAAGGGATATGTTGAAATATTGTTCTTAATAAATACTTTGAAAAAAGTATTTACAGATGCATGATTGAAAATGTTTACCTATGTGAATGTGAAATGATGCCGCTTTAAAAATTGAGTATTATTTTTGTATGTGTGCATGAATGGATATGAAGACATGACTTATAATAGTGTCAAGTATGAAAACTTAGAGTAGTGTAGAAACATGTGTGTATTATCTTCATATGCCTTAAATAGATTAAGAGGATTCAATCCAGATGACATCATGATTCTTATACATTTGGAATGTGTAATACATTAAGATAAAATTTAATCTGTAGAACATTTTCACTTATGCATAAGTTTGATATATAAGCTATTTTTTAATAAATTTATGATTACACTTAAATATGGGAGAATTGATATATATTAAGTGAATGGTTGTAATAATTTGTATAAATTATTGCAATTATTTATTATGAATAATTAAAAAATTAAATAAAACAGTGCAACTATTGGTAAATATAACTATTGGTTATTACAATTTTTAGTGATTAACTATTGCAACTTTTGACTATCCATTCCAATTGTTGGTGTCAACAACTTTTGACAAACATTGCAAATATTGGTGTTACTATTGCATCTATCTATCTTATTAAAAGGGAAGTACCTAATAAAAAATACCCCTAAGTTTTGACACTTATTTACACTTCTATGCCACTGAAAATTAAATAAACTATCTATTTAAATGTTGTATTTTCCATGTTTTACTTAGCTTCCTATTTTAATGCTTGTCTTTTCCAATTTATTTATTGTGTTTTAATGTTTGTAGTTATATGTATATTATATTATTTTAAAGTATGAATAACATCAATATAAATATTTTAAATAAAATTAGAGAAGTAAACTAGAAATATAAAGTTAAATATACATAAGTTCGGTATCTTCGTATATCCATTCGGGTTCGGATATCCAATCTCTTATAATTCAATACATGTTCTGGTATTTTCATACATCAGTTCAGATTTCGGTTCGGGTTTTCGAGTCGAGGTCGGATACGGATTCAGAAAATATATGTTTTAACACACAAACAAATTATTTTTAAGATCACCGGATATTTTAATTACATCATTTAATAAGAAAAAGTAAATTTAATACCCGCACTGGTGCGCTGATCTATATCTAATTGGTGTTAAGTGTTAATCGTTCCAACTATTGGCTAATCATTGAAACTAGTGGTTGTAACTCTTAATTCTCTATATAAAGAGTTGTAAGTATTGACAAACAAACATAGAAAAACCACAAATTAATAGTTAATTAGAGAAAAAAAAGATTTATTGTTCAAAGATTATCAAAGATCTCTGAAAAACACTTATAAATACTATTTTTTCTTATATTTAGCCTAGAACAAGCGTAAAATATTTAGGGGCGGGCTTTTTGGTTTAAATTTGGGTTCACTTTGTATTTGATTTGGTTAATTTGGATCTAAGAAAACTTTAACCAAAGTCAATCAAAATTAAAATTTGTTTGGTTTAGTTTATGTTCGGTTCGGTTTGGTTCGGTTTAGTTTGTGTTTGTTTAGTTCAATCAAGTTAATTTTTTTTATTTTTTTTCTAGTTTGGTTACAAATATATAATTTATAAGAATATAAAACAAATCATCATTTGATACTAAATAATTATTTTATTCATATTTAAATGTAAATACAACATCACAATAAAATTGTAGAAGATGTAATTCAATAATTTTATATTATTATCCCAAACTAATATAAATATCATAGGTTAAACTTTTCAGTTTCAATGTTAATGTATGAGATTCATATTCTTTAATTTAGTTTTAGTTGTGCTTCTTCTATTAATTTATAAATAAAATGTATAAAATTATGTTTAGTTGTTTAAGATAAAACTGGATAAAATATCTTAAATTTTAACATTATTAGTATATTTAATTAATCAAATTAAAGAAACATTTCAATTTTTTTTATTCGATTTGTTTTAAAACTAAACTAAACTATTTGAGTTGATGAAATTTTTAACTAAATAATTTAGACATATACTTTGTTTTGGTTTGATTCGATTTAGATTCGATATGATCGGTTATGTTTGTTTTTCTAATCCATCTCTATAAACAAAATACTCTTATATGCTATTCAATCATTATTCAAATTACAATTTACACTTAAAAATTTAAATTACCAACTCAAATAACCAATAAATTCCATTAGAATCTTCCCAAAAATAGACATGAAAACAAAACGTTATCAATTATCTATAGAAACGTTACAGTCTAGGTTATAGGGAAAAGCCGCCTAAATCAGTTATCGTCTTCTACTGTGGCATACCTATTTTATACCTAATTTTGTCCATATTAACAAATACCTACGCCTTTTTAGAAAAAAAATAAAGCTACATTTAATTCCACTACAAATATATGTCAAAATAATCCAAGAAAAGTGGTTGTGATTTCCGCAACTTAAGCATCGACTGAGTATATAATCATATTCAAAGGTCAGTCACTTATATATTTAGATTTTTTTTTGTTTTACAATTTCCGTTCTTATAATCCCAATCAAAACAAACATATAAGCATTATTGACAGGAAAAATATCTATTTCAACTTGGATTTTATCCAGCGTGCATATTCTTTCCTAAACTTTATCGTAATTCGTATTTTATATTGAACTAAATAAAAATTTAAAAATATTACATAAATTTTATCCGTTACATATTTTCATTTCCAAACTTTACAATAGTATATATTCCTTACTGAACTAAACAAAAATTTAAAATATTACATAAACTCATAAAATCGTATTTATATATATTGACCGTCAAAGGTGTTAGTCAACCATTAATTTATCAAAACTACATTTTTTGGATAAATTTTGTAAAATTAAAAACTTTAAAATTTAAAAATACAATATAAACTCTCAAAGATATTATCATTCGTTAGTTTATCAAAAATAATGCCATTTTAGATAAATTTTATAAAATTAAAAATTATTTTTTTGCGAGGTTCAGAATCTCACACTAGTGGACAAGTAAAAGAATATTAACTGTTAAACCAAAGTAATCTTGCATAAATTTGTAAGCATTAACTAATTATAATTTGAGTTTAATCAAATAATTATTATCAAATTTTATTGTTAAAGTTTTATCAAATAAATATATAATTTTTTTAATTTAACTTTAAAAATCATTATTTATAAATTTAAATTAGTTACTATTAATTTAAATATTTAATTAATGGTATTACTAAAAATTGAAATATCTTATATAATTTTGAATTTTGTGTTGTTTATTTAGTATATTTGAATTTTCTTTTAGTTTAATATATATATATATATATATGCACGATTTTAAGAATTCATGTAGTATTTTTGAATTTTTGTTTAGTTCAATATGAAATAAGAATTACTATAAAGTTTTAAGAATGAAAAAGCACAATGCGTAAAATTCATATAGCATTTTTGAAGTTTTATTTACTTAATATGAAATATGTGTTATTACAAAATTCGGGAAAAAATAAGCACGACGGATAAATTTCGAGTTAAAAATAAACCTTTTTTCCTCATTACTTGCGGCTGAGTGTATATCAAGGTAAATTATTACCACCGTACGTGAATAATGAGTAAATCGCGGAATAAAACATCGTTATTTTTCTCGGTCTTTACCTTTCGATTTTACAGAAAATAGTATACATTTACATTAAATTTTACTGGTTAGAATTTATAGTTAAGTATTTAATGGTTGGGGTTAAAGTTATGCTAAGGTACTTAGTACTTTTAATGTTTAGTAATTGCTATTTGGAAAAAATTTGGTGTGTTATTATTATTATTTTAAAACAAATATATATGCTTAACCCGTTAAAATATATTATCTTCAACTTACCAATTACTTTTTATCAATTAAGATAAGGTATGATATACCATACTATTCTATAACATTTTGGAAAATTCAGTTCTCATTTAAAATATGTATTAAAATAAATATATCCATTGGTTTTAAAAAATCTGGGTTAAGTAACATGAGGGTAACAAAAAGACACATATATATCATATTGTCACGCCCCAATTTTTGAAGCAAGAATGGATCAGACCAAAGAGGTTTAAAACCGACCATACTTAATATTTTTTTAAGTGTTAAGTTTGTAAAATATCCAAATATTGATAATGTAAAATAATGATGGAAGTCTTTAGAATACTTATGAGTATTTTTTTAAGGGTGCAGTACTTCATGTTGAAGTTACTTCAAAAGAGGAAAAAATCTCAACTATTAGATCAGTTTGATCTCGACCATCCATTAAGAATATGGAGTTGTATATAAAGAGGTGAAGCCTTATTGTAAAATTTATTTATAACTTAATAAGAACTACATTTCATATAGTTCTTGCCTCTCTCTCTAAAAATATCAATCTCTCTCTAAGTACTGATCGAGTTTATCTAAAAAGCTTACTTAGCAAATCACAAAAGTGAAAAGTGCTAAGGACGCACGTTCTAATTGCTGTGAGAAATCAGTCCGTGACAACATGCTTCCAAGTGTTTTTCTTAACCATGCCTCAATTTATTTCTTAGAATGTCAAATGTGACAATGTGCGTCCAAATATCCTAATCCCTAATGAATTCCATATTTTTATGGATCACGTGGGCTGGCCTGCTACGAATTGCGGTTCGTATATATGTCCAAGCTTGTTCCTTATGGCTAAGTGGAGTTAACGGACCAACCTGCATATTGCAACTTATTTAAAATATGTTTTATTGTTATTGCGATGTGAATGTCAATTCCGAATAATTATGACTTATAAAAATATTTAATCATAAATTATTCTTTGTGTAAACAACAAGCATTAGATTAAAAACGTTCATTTTCAAATAAAAGAATATAGAAAATAAGAAAACATGTTTTACATACATTTGAATTATTAATTATATTATGTTTGTTTTTTAATTATCATCCAACATTTATGGACAAGAGTTAACAAAATTGAGAATAACCGATATACAAAGAATTGAGAAACAAAAATCAGAAATCATCCATATTTGTGTTAAGGCCGTGAGAAAGTTGAACGGTGTAAATGGTGACCACTTAAGTAACAGTAGGAATATAAAGAAAAAGAATGATGAGGAACAAAATAATATGAATGATTAAGAATTTTTGTAACTTATTGTTCCTCTTCTTATTTAATAAGGAATGCTTTTGTATTGTAATTCCTAAAAGTTAGAGGAACGAGAAGGAATAATGGATAACAAATATTCTACATAAATGGTGTAAGAGTTAAGGAATAAAGAGAAATATCATTATTTCTCTTTATTCATTGGTCACCGGTTATATCCGTATAGTAGATTTGATTCTTTTTCTGATATTAGAATTAATTTTGATAAAAGAAACATAAAACCTTATTTTCTTTGTAGAGATATAAAATGAATTTTTCTTTAGTTGTTTCATTTGTTTTTTTTTTCTTTCTATTTTTCTTGTTGTTTCCATTTTAATTAGTTCAAAAGTTTTTTTTGTATAAAACAAAAGATTCATGGAAACATATGTAATTTATATTAATTAATTTTTATATTCTATCAAATTCTTAATTTTAAAAATATCAAGCGGATCAATCCGCATCCAAATAACCCAACTTGCAGTGGATTTGTTTTTTATATGGTTCATGTGGGCTGACCTGTTGTAGGTTGTGGTTTATGTTGTGGAGATATAAGTATCCTCGGCCTCAATCCATGCTTGATCGTTTATAATCTTTTAATGTTTTGAAGTTGCTTTTTATCATGAGTATGTTTAGCTGGTTTAGGAGTACATGTAGAGAAGTCTCTTTGTTTCGTGGTTCACGGTTCACCGAGCTTCAAGACTAAGTAGTAGGGCTTCAAAGCGGAGATGTTGCTTCTTTAATCTAGCCAACTTTGAAGACAAGTCTAGTAGTGAATGTTGATTGTTGAGTACTATTAATTTTTGGTGGTTATTATTGTCTCAAATAGGGGCAGGTCTTAGTTTTGGATGAGTGTCCCAACTTAGACTTAGAGGGTGGTGTTTGAGCGGGCCTCTATACTTCTTCAGAGGAAGGGTCTTTTGTTCCCGCGACAGGCTGAAACATCTTCTTACTCGCTTTGTTTGTAGGCTTATATACTTCTAATTATGTTCGCTACAAACTAAATGTCTAAATAATCAATTGTTTATGCTTCTATGTTTTCCTTTTTTTTTGCTATATAATCCATTGTAAAGTTTTACATTTTGCTATTCAGTATCTAAACCTCAACATTTATTTCTTAAAATGATTTTTTCTTAGCACAAAAAAATGGAAATAAATTCATAATCTCTCGGACCTACAACTACAAGACTATAGTAGAAACCCTCGACTCAATTTTAAAGCTTTACTGAGAACAAGATTTACATAGTATTAAGAATATACTAATTAAACTACCCATAAACGTTACCTACCCATAATTGTTACAACAAATTAACAACATCCCACTTCACTCCCACGGGTATCTTCATGACTTCGTTACGTCATTTATGTGAACAGTCCATGTAAAATTTTCTCACCTGGATAAGCTGGAGAACGCGGGGTTATGACACATTTCTACGTCTGAAAATAATTCATTATGTCTCCCAAAGTTCCTAAACGTGTTTCTTTCTGTTTAAATTCATCAATCCAATTATCCAACCATATATATATATTACTTCTACTTAAACACAAAAAATGAAAAAAAGGAGATGAGCTAATGAATTACTCAGCGAATCAGTTTCTAGACCAGGTTCCATGTATGAAACATTATATGACTCAGTGCAGTCAAAAGATTGACTAACAGCCGGTAACTATAAAACAACAATATCACCATTCTATTACGCTACCAAATCTGATTTACACAACATGGATATATCAATCTAAGATATCAGGCAGTGACGGTCCGACTAGGGCAAAGCGTCAGCGGTCCAAGACGGGAAAAATCAACGGCTAGAGTTTTGGGTTTGCTTGATGGCTCGGGCTCTCGATATCTATGTAGGACTTCACTAGAGAATTCTCATGAAGAAAAATATAGAAATGGTATACACAGTAGAACCTCTATAAATTAATACTCAATAAATTAATAATTTCTATAAGTTAATAAATTTCGCTGGTCCCAATTTGGGTCGGTTCAAAATTTTACACAAATCTATAAAATAATAAATAAATATTTTTGTAACAATCTAAATTTCGGCCCAAACAATTTAGACCAGTTAAACCTATTTAAACTTCGAAAAACGAATTTCTTGATGGCTTATGGCAGAAACTTTTGTGATGGAGAAGCTCTGCCAGAAAGTCATCAGATCAGCCATTAATAACCTCTATGAAGGAAAAGCCATCACACCATCCGAAAAGAGAGATTAAGGCTCAGCAGATACGTTTTGGGAAAACAGAAGAACGATCAATCAAAACTGAGAATTTCGAAGCCAAATTTTTAGGTTATGTTCTATACTCATAGGTATATGTATATAAGAAAACGGAATATCATTTGGAATTTTTATCTAAGAGTTATGGTTGTTTCTTCGGAACTGGTTTCTGCAGATCGGATCTGCCAACAGTCAACTTCATCAATGCTTTCCCGTTGATCCAGAATGAAACAGAAAATAAGCGAGTTATCATTGGAAAGATCTCGATCTCAGATTTACAGATCATCTTCATGTTTGTCAAACCGAGGTATGGTTAGAAAGTTATCGACGTTTCTTCTTGGCAAAGAATAAAGTTGTTGAGTTGCAGAGACAGTTTCGACCAGTCTCGGTGTAAGTGAGAAACGATCAACAGAAACAAAAGATTTCAGTCTGGAATTTTTTCAGTAAGTAGTTAACTCTTCTATCAATCATCTCCAACAAGCGGATTGTCATTTAGAGTTATATTCTGAAAATTATGTTTGTTTTCGCAAGAGATATTGGTGCAGTCTTTGTTTGCGACCAGGCTGGAAGTGAAGCCATTTTGGTTACTCAAATGATTTCTGATCAGAGTAAAATCAGTGGATATGGACAGAGTACATATATTACTACATTCTGACCAGATTGATCGAAAAGGTAACGGTCAGTTCTTGAGTTATTCATCTGTTTTCTCTAGAGTTCAATTCTGCCTGAATATCAGATTCATCTATTTTTCAGAGAGTTTTGGAGTTGGTGTTTTAGAGTCGTCATGGTCCATTCATAGTTTTATCAGGTTTTCTTCAGAAACCCGTGGCAAAGGTGAGAGTCTATTCCGTAAATCCCGTACTATTGTAGAATTCTTTCTATGGTAGTTTAGATTTCGAAGCATGTTTTGTCTGTGTGAATCGAGTCTTGCTTGATAGTTAGTATATTCATTGTAAACCGGAATTAGAGGTCTAGATGATTCAACTATTGATTGAATTGAATGATGTTAAATGGCGATATATATATATAGTTATAAATATAGGAACTATGTGGAGATTGCGGGGTGTAAAGGCGTTGACATATCAACGCAGAGTAGACATTGCGGGAAAACAAAGACGGACTTATGTACTTTTAGGCATAATTATATACGGTATACCCATATGAGGATGATGCGGGGTGTACGGACTAGCTATGTGCTATCATCGCATTGGTTGTTTCATGAGACGTATTAGGCGTCGTGTTTGATCATGATTAGAGCTAAACTTCCATAGTGGGAGTTCTATTTTACTTTGTCAGTGGGTTGCGTGTCATACATCTCATACCACACTGAGTGACTCTCCTATTACTCACCCCTGATTCTTTCCCCCTTTCAGGTGAGACCGATGAGCATGAGTGATTTCTATTGGACTGGTGCTTTTGGGAGTTTATTCATTTCTTTTGCAGACTTTCGATTTTAAGTTTTTATCGATATTATCGGATTTATTTCATTTATGGGATTTATTGCTATATATTAGATTTATGGTGTTTGAGGACGATATATGATGATTAATAAATGGAAATTTCAAAGTTATTATTTATTCTATTATTTTGGAAAATATAGGTGTTACAATTTTTTAAGAAAATTCTCTATATATATATGGTCCCATTAAAATTATTAATTAATAATTTATATATATACATATTTTATATAAGTAAAAATTTATTATTATATTATTTGTATTATATTCACAATAGAATTATTTTTATATTTTCTTAACACTTAATATATTTTTGATTAGATTTAGTAATATTATATCTAAAACCACATTTAAATTGTATGCAATATATATTATATACACCAAATTATATAATAAAATTAATATAACTGTCAAATTATTAAAAATAACAATTAATGTCTATACACTAAAATCAAATATTTTTTTATCTTAGAATAAAAATATCTTAAAATAAAAAAATCCAAATAAGGATTTTTTTTATAAATTAATATCTCTATAAATTAATAAAATTTCAAAGTTCCAACATTATTAATTTAAAGAATTTATACTATATAATTAAAAAGGAAGAACTCTAGGTTTAACTTTAATGGACTCTAGACTTATCATATTTTTCTTTTAAATAGATTTTTTTTTGAGTTTTGAGGTGTTACACTCCAACGCAGTCCAAAATCTCATGTCAACGTGAATCGAGAATCAAGACTAAATCTAAAAATTGTATATGTTAATTGTTTTTTATGTTTTATCTATCATTTTTTATATGTTAACTTTTTCATGTTTTATGTTTTATCTATCATCTTTTTATTGTTTTTAATTTATACATATTATTTTTTGTATAAAAATTGACTATTTTTATGACATCATTAATTATGAAGTTGATAGTTATTAAAAAAATGTAGTCTAAATCCTATACCAGTTTGTTAATTCATGACATTATTATTTATATAAATAAATTAGATGTTATATCCATTAAAAGGGGTAGTTAAGCTCATATCCAATAGACACTACATATAAAGATATAACTAGGTGGTTGCCCATGAATTCGCGGATACAAATAATTTTTAAAATTTTATATACTATATTTATGTTTTTGGTATGCTATGATATATTTTTAATTTCTAAAATTATATTTAAATTATTTGGTGTAATTTTTGTAAATAAATATCTTTTATATATTCATTTTGATTGTTTGATTATTTTTAAAAAAGTAGAAGCAGGGCCGTGCTTGACTATAAGCTGACCAAGCATATGCTTGGGGCCCTGATTTGTATAATTGTTTAAGGGCCAAATATTTTCGACAATGTGCAATCAGTTCCGTTGGTATTAGTCCATCCCTTAGCTATAGATGGTCATGGGTTTGAGTAGTGCTCACACCATTTTATTGTTTTTTCCAAAATAAGTAATTGAAGGGACATAAATTTTTTGTGCTTAAGGACCCACAAAATTCAAGCACGGCCCTGAGTAGAAGTATGATATTTGTAATATTTAATTATATTTTTTGACAACAATCATATATAGTTGATTATAATTTTCTTCCATTAAGAATGAAATTTTTTCTAGCATTTCCGTATAAAACTTTCATATATATAAAGAAGCCATTTCTCAAAAACAAACAATTATATATAATTTAATTGGTTTGTAAGTTATGTTTTTCTGTATAATTTTTGTATTATAATACAAAATATAATTTATGTGAGGGAAAGATTATAAATGGAAAATAACTATATATATATGTGGGTTACCATATATTTAGTAGTATTTCTAGTCACATTTTTCTTATAATATTTTGTTCCTATTAATTTATACATAAATATACATTTATAGTGTTCGTATTTAATATGATAATAAGAAGTTTTAAATTTTATAGAAAGTTGTGTTAGTTCTAAGAAAATATTACACTGGAAGACAGTTTCAAGTTTTTAATAACATTATAAGGCAGTTATGACTATTGAGGTAGTTTTTGTCAACGAAAGTCACTGATGTAACTAAAATGGTCCCACAAATTTTAAAAACTAGTTACTTTTTTTTTTTTCTCGGGACCACAGTTTTTGGCAGTTAGTTATTTTTCTCTTTTTCTCGGGACCAGAGGTTTGAAACCTAAAAACATATTAAAAAATCATAAATTATCAAAACTTCTTCACATTATCATAATTTTCCACCGCATCCGTAACTAGTGCTTGCCATCCCGCTTACACCGCCGTGGTCTGTTTGATGACCATTGGGTCAGATTTTTTTTCACCGCTACAACTCTTTCTTCTCCGCCACAATTATTCCTTCTCATATATGGTATGTGTTTTGCATCTCGTCAATGTCATTACCGTGACCTAAGCTCTTGCCGGCGTCGAAACATCCTCTCTTCTCCTTCACCGCAAAGTGAAACACATGTGGTCCGAGCTCGGAATCACATTCGATCCTCAATATGATGTGTTGTGTCTCAAATCATCTTTCCTCATCGTGATTCATCGTCGCCATGACCTACTTGCCTTTCTTACGCACTCTGAAACTGACACGATAAGCTTGAGCAACAATGGTTAATTTTGGCATTTTTGCATATTTGATCCCTAAACTTATTTGTTATTTATTTTATAACTCTAATACTTTTTAATGTGAAAATTGATCTTTAATTTTGTCCTAAACTTCAGAAATTACATTTTAACCCCTTGTAATAGGAATATTTCTTGAAATACAAAAAACACACATACACCTAAATGACTTAAATGAACAAAAACAAATATGAAATATAAAAAAATATGTACACTGAATTGTATAACAGTACACATGTACAGTAATATACTATGTACACAATTTTTTTTACCATCCACATGTACATCATATTCACATGTATACCTAATGAATTTGTTAGATAGATTTGCAATTTGCAATATTTTTCATTGTTCACATGTACATCGAATTGTACATACACAAATAATAATAATCGATGTTTTGGATAATTTTAAGTGTCTTGTTTTAGTTAATTAGAGTGTACATCTTGATATTTTTATACTATGTATTTTTCTCCAACCAACAAGGCTGGAGCATCCCATCTCCGCCATAGTCTTCTTCTACTATGTATGTGTACATTCATTTGATTCACTTTCGATGTACACATGTACACGATACATAATGTACACAACCCTATTATGTCAAACAATGATTTGTTGATGAAATGTAATGGATTATATCAAACATTAACATGTTAGTGTACACATGTCAGCCTCATTTTTGTTGTACACATGTATGCCATGTGCGTACACTTTGTGACGTGTACACGTGAAGCAATTTGAACAAAATAGAAATTTAAGACAAATGAACAGGTTATTTTGTGTACACATTGTAACGTGTACACGTGCACATGTGTACATCGAAAATGAATCAATATATGTAAAGAAGTTGTACACATATAGGTAGATTGATGGTTGCTTATTAAATAATACCAAAAAACATTATAAATAGATCAAGTCAAACTGAAAAGGGTGTACATGACAATAGGTCCATACATAAATTTATGTTTCATTCATGTCTAATGATTTTTAGCTTTGATTTTAGTTTATTTAATTTTCTAATGCATTTAAGAATTAATTATGTGCATATGTTGCCCAATTTCATTAACAGAGAATTGTAGTACCTAATTGGTAAATTTTAAGTTTCATCAAAGAGACAATTGATTTTGTACATGATAATAGGTGTACATATGATTTTGTGTGTTATGTATACTAGATTTTTAGTTTTGATTATGTGTATATGTTTGTTTAGTTGCATTAACAAAGGTTAAAGTACATAATTAATTAATTTGAGCTAAATCAAAGAAAAATTTATCATTTTTTTGGAAGTTTGTGGGAGGGGAGGGGGAATAAAAGCATTCTAAACAATAAGAATCATTCCTGAAATTATGAGAATGGACTGGAATGAACAATTTATGAAGTTAATTCGAGTAGACATATGAACAATTAAAAAAATTGAGATTAAAATAAACTATACAAAAAGTTAAGGACTAAAATGCAAAAATACCAAAATAGCTATTGATATTCTCAAGTTTTTTGCGACAGTGCCGAGAATATGCCAAGACATCGGGAAATTGTAGAAACACGGGCAAGGAGATGACAATTTTTTTTATGGTGGATTTGAGCGTTTGATGACGTAGGAGAAGATGAGACGCGTTGGCAACGAGAGCTCTGCTCACGAAAATTACAGAGATAGGTTGCAGAGCAAATTAGGGGGAGAGGAAAAAGGCACGACGGAGATAAAATTAAATCTGGGCGGTTTCAATTCAAGTGACAACGGTACAACGAAAATCCAATCTGGTGACTTTAGAGAATCCATAACGACCGATTTCTTTTTTTTTTCATCTTCTTTTGCATCAATTATATTCTCTTTTGAGATTAAAACTCATCGTTTTCAAGATTGAAGTTTTTTAGCTATTAAAAATGTTTCTTCAATAACGAGAAAGAGAGAAAGAAAATGACAAAACAATGGGACCCATTTTGTTAGTCAAAAGTTAGCTTAGTTAGCTTATAGTTACAAAAAACTGCTCTAGGAGCAATAAGTGCCCTATGATGTAATAAAAAACTTAAAACTGACCCTCAGTGTAAATCACTCTAGTTCTAATCATCATGAAAGATTTGATTTCCATTAAATATATAATGTAACTCCCAGATGATAATTTCAAATTATGAATTTGTTTATATTTTGTTGCGTAAACTGATATAAGAAGTTTTCGTTATAAAAAATTGAATGTATTTGTTAACAATGATTGTACTCATTTTTAAAAAAATGATTTAAGAAAAATTTATATCCGATTAGATTTTTAATTATCAAAAAATCTTCAAATATATTCAATTTTTTACTTTGTCTTTAAAATAATATAATATGTTTTCAAATATATTTATGCTTTTGGCATGCTATGATATATTTTTAGTTTTCTAAAGTTGTATTTAAATTATTTGTGTTAACTTTTTAAATAAATAACTTTTATATATTTTATTCATTTTGATTGTTTGATTACTTTTAGAAATAAAAATATGATATTTGTAATATTTAATTAGATTTTTTTGACAATAATCATATATAGTTGATTATGATTTCCGTATAAAACATATATATATATATATATATAAAGAAGCCCTTTGTCAAAAACAAATATTTATATATATATATAGTTTAATTGGTTTGTAGGTTATGTTTTTCTGTATAATTTTTTTATTAGAATACAAAACATGAGTTTATGTGAAGAAAAAGATTATAAAAGGGAAAATAACTATATATATATATGTATATTTATGTGGATTACCATATATTTAATAATATTTCTCATATAGTATTTTAGTTCCTATTAATTTATACATAAATATACATTCATAGTAATATATATTGTTCATATTTAATACGATAATAAGAAGTTCTAAATTATATAGAAATTTATGTTAGTTCTAACCATGAAAGATTTGATTATTTAAATGTATAATATAACTCTCAAATGATATTTTTCATCTAAATAGAAATATATGAATTTTTTTTTATTTTTTTGCATAAACTGATATAAGAAGTTTTAGTTATAAAAATTTGAATGTATTTGTTAACAATAATTGTACTCATTTTAAGAAAATGATTTAAGATAAATTTGTATCCAACTAGATTTTTAATTATCAAAAATCTTCAAATATATTCAAAAATTTTATTTTGTCTAAAAATGATATAATATGGCTTTAAGTTTAGAATTTTCAAAAAATAAAAAATATTTGAACGATGTTTTTTAAAATCGTATGAGTCAAGTTAAATTTTTATGAGGGAATGTGTTTGACAACAAATTTATCATAAATTTAAAAATATACTTTATTCAGTGTATTGTTTCAATTGTTTGGCAACCAATGTAAATTTATTAAGGTTATTTTTAGATAAAAATATGATGACTTTTATCTTTGAGATTTATGAAAAAAAGTAGTGCGATTATTATATAGACTTTCCATAATTGTTACAATTAGCTACTATAAATGATTATTTGTAAGATTGTTTGACAACTAATATTAATTGATTAATTACTTAATTTAAACACCATTAACATAAAAAAAATCAAAATTATCAACCAATTAAATTATTTTTTTTTTTTTCAAACTGCACCTATGATTGATATTTAAAGCAAAAGTCACTTGACTTCTCAATTAATATAGTTTTTTTTAGATAAAATTATGATGCTTTTTATCTTTGAGATTTATGGAAAAAAAATTAGTGTAATTTTTATATAGACTTTTGATAATTGCTATAATTAGCTATTATAAATAATTATTTGTAAGATTATTTGGCAACTAATATTAATTGATTCTAAAATTGCTTAACCATATTTCGACCAATAAAAAAATAAACTGGAGAATCTTCTTAATAAATTTTACATTGAAACTATAAAACGACACTTATTTTGAAACAATTTTTTTTCTCTACAACGATAATTAAATTGAAACGAAGGGAATAATATATAGGGATATATAATTATTACAATCCAAACAAAAAGACCTCTACATGTGCCAGCAATGAATAATAATAATTTACATTTGTCAGATCATAAAATGAAATTAATTTAGTTGATTTTTACATCTCTTTGATAAACTGGTTTTGCTTTTGATTCCTAATCAATTCACATCATTTTTACTTAATCCATTCATAAAATTAATTATATATCTTCTATTTCGAAGCTTGGTATTGCTTTAATTCATAATTAAACACATAAATGATAAATTTAAAAAGATACTCCAATTTATCAATTGGGTTTCTTGCCTTATTTCACCCTCTAAGAAATAACATACTCCTTATGTTTCATTTTAATTGTAGTTCTAAGTTTATGCACACATATTAAGAAAACATATAATTTTGTATATTTTCAAAATAAAAACATAATTACCTATACACATAACCATATCTCAGCCAATAGAAAAATAAAATAGATAATCTTATTAATAAATTTTGCATTGAAATTATAAAAGAATAATATTTTAAAACAAATTTTGTTTTCCTAACAATGACAATTAAATTGAAACGGAGAGAGTAGTAAATAAAACGATTGGAGAAAACTAATAGTGAGTAATATGTATTTTTTTGTTGCATTATATTTTAGTGTAAAACCATGGGATAGACATGTAATTTCGCATGACCAATTTTTTTCAAAGTTTGGTTTTGCTTCGATTCCTAATTCTAGTTTATCAATTAAGTTTGTATTGTTAACTCCTCCTTTAAAAAAAGCAGCTTACTAAATTAATCTGGAAAGATGAATATCTAATACTATGTATTTTCTCTGTTTCATAATAAGTGTTATTTTAACATTTTTTCTTGTTACATAAAAGTTTTACTTTATAATTTTAATGCAAATTATATTTATTTTCTGTTTGAAATTAATTGCAAACTGCAATGATTTTATAAATAATTTTATTTATCTCAAATATTATTGGTCAGATAAGTGTAATTAATAACAATTTAAATACATTTCAATTATTTTCTTAACATGTGTGAAAAATGTCAAAATGATATTTATTAAAAAACGAAGGAAATTTTTTTTCTTGTATTATATTATATTATATTAAAACTATAAAATAGAAATATACCTTCATAGTAACGTAATCTTTTATTTTGAAGTTTTGTTTTGCTTCAATTCTTATTTCAGTTTTATCAATTGAGTTTCTAACTTTAACTTTCTCATCTGAGAAAAATGACAACTACTAAAACGATCAAACAAGATGAACAATAAACATTATGTAGTGATTAGTCGTGTTCCATTCTATTAAAGAACCATAGAATAAAAATATAATTTTACAGTAATATAACTACACCCACATTCTCCAGTTATATTACCATCTGTAGTCTCTTCACCTTTTTCATTCTCTTTTTTTTTTCTTCCACCTCTTGTAATAATAACAACATCCCCACATTTTCATACTTTTTTTAACCTTGTCCTACTGTTGCTTCTTCTCTTCAATCTCTAGTAGCAACAACAATATTCTCTCTTCTCTTCCATTTTTGGTATCAATAACCATATCCTCTCTTCCTTTTCCTTACTTATTCTTAGTGTTTCTTCTTTTTCATATTGTAACTTTAAAAATAGTATACTTATGTTTTGGTTCAAAAAACTACAATCTATAACTTCACCATATTAAAAGATCACATAAAAAATATAACTTCTTAGTAATTTAATATTTTATCGTATTTTCTCAATTTCCGTTATCATCCATCGTTTTTTTCACTTTTTTTATTTTTTTACCTCTCATCTATCAATAATAATATTTTTTTTTCTTTCTTACCTTTTTATACTGTTGTTTATTCTCTTCATTCCACCTCTTAAAGCAAGTCTAACGCAAAGTTCTTAATAAATATGTAGTAATTAAAAAAAAAAGTAAAAACATAAAAATTAAGAAAGAGAACAAAAAAAAGTTCTTAATATAAGATTAATAAGATACTCATAAAAACTTTTTCTTCAATTTGTCAAGGTATAATTAGCACACGCATTTAATTTACTCTTAAATTTAATTAATTAAATAAAATCAATTAAAATAATAATATTTTATTATTTAAGACCTCTTTTTTAGGATCCAACCGACAAAGTTGCCCTTATACTACCAACAAAATTCTATTTCTTTTCCTCTTATTCTCTCATTATTGATAGTTTAATTGCTGCCACTTTCTTCTCCTTCATACATTGATTGTTTGCCAGTTTGTTAATGTAGATCGATTCTATATAAATTGTGTATATATAATATTTTTAGTTGCGTAAATGCCACTTTTATGCATAGGAAGATAGTGAATTGTCAATGAATGGATGGGTAAAATTGCTAATTAACCATATTTACATATATAAGGAAATCGATATGCCACAATTTCCAAACTAAATGACATGGAATGGAGTATAAGATTTCATTGATGGTTTAAAACAGCTAAATTTTTTGAAAAAACAATCCAGTTTGGTATTTGAGATAAAGACATCCACAAATGATTTTGCCTAAAATTATATCAAATCAGGATCTAAAGTGGAAACTACATAGATTATATAAAAACTGAATTGAATTTCGTAGCCATAATAAAATATTTACAAAAAAGTACCTTTTATTAACTATTGACATAATACATATGAAATACTAATTGCACTGATGTTAGCCATGAGTATTTTGTTGGCTTTCGGTTTTAAAATGAGTATTTGGTTGACTTTATTATGTAATACTATATAATATGTATAGTTTGATGTTGACAAAAAATGTATAGTTTGATTTTGGTTAATCTCATGTAAACGCACCAGTAAATTTTGATCATACATTCACCTACAAAGCTTAGTCAACGTGTGAAATAATTATTAGAATGGTAAGAGTAATTTTGCACTCTAAATCACACAACAATAATAAGGTTGATCATAACATAGATGATGGTTCACAGGACAAAGGATGAATAATCTTGTCAATGATAATTCATAATGATATTCATATTATCACAGTACTAGCTGGTTCTGATTAATTTGGCAGCATATATTAGTTTCAGGTTGAGTTAATCGCTGGCAACGTTCACTACTTCATAACATGATATTTTTCAGCTTAGCAACAAGTACGTAACCCGACATTAATTTATTTTGTTTCGTTATCCGCAAATCGTTAGATAATCATTGGTTATAAAGGGGTTTTAAACGCCACGAGACACTCATGCAATTAAAATACTAACAAAAATACGGAAGCATGATAACATGATGGAGTACTGACCTACGGTCTGATTTGCAGGTAAGGAAGAACAATAATAAGATGTGGCTCTCACCGTACCCGTCTTTTTACTCTGGTTCGCATTTTTCCCGAAGTCGAGCAAAATAAATATGATTTTGTGTGTTTTTAGGACTAACCAGATGGCACTTCTAGGACTCTCTAGGGCGTGTAGCTGTTAGAAGCTCTTGGGGGTCAGGTTCTCCTTCTTCCGGTGGTGGTTGGAGAGACTCGAGCTCTGTTACTGGAGCGAAGTCGAGCTGAGCGAAAACGATATTCATTATTTAGAGTAGTGCTTCGAACAAGCCAATTTCTACCAAAACGTAGTTTTATATTTCATCAAAGGTCAGCTTGGTCAGCTTCTCCTCTTGCTATCTCCAGTTAGCTCTATGTTTTCAATTAGTTTTAATTTCGATTAACCCGGATTTCTTAAGGTGGGTTTCTTAGCGGAAGTTAAGAAACTGTTTCTTAACTTCCGCTAAGAAACCCACCTTAAGAAATCCGGGTTAATCATGGTCTTAGTGCTGTTGTAGTTTCATTTTAATTTCTGCTACTAATTTCTTTTGTATCTTTTGTCACAAATGAAAAATTGGTTTAAAATTTAACATTTACAAAAAAAAAATACAGAAAAGAAAAAAAACAAAACCTCGACGGGATTAATATTGAAATTCATGTGAACGTAATTAAAATGTGTCAGTTGGCATAAGTTAACCCAGTTAATAACGGCATTTCTAATTTATAATAGGGCGGGTATATTTTCTATTTGATTTTTAAAAAAAATTATGTTTAAATTTTTTCTGTATTATATTTATGTTTAATATTAAATTAATTTGATATAATAGTCTTTTAAATAAATAAAATACATAATTGAACATAACATTTATCAATAGGTTATGTTCTTGTTTTAATAGAATAGATTTTAGTGTCCATTCACACTATTCTAGTGTGATTTCAACATTAAGTTTTGTGATAAAAGTTTAAGAAAAAACTATTCAAAAAAGTATCCATAATATTTTAATAAGGTGAGTAAAATTTTAATATGATGAATAATATCATATCAAAATGATGTAAAATTATAGTGTTACATTAAAATAGTGTGACTTTAGTGTCTAGTAAAAAATATTTTTGTATAAAATCCACATTCTGAGTGGCCTAAATTGTTCCGTTTGAGTTTTAGAGCATGATTAACCCGGGTTTTTTAAGGTGAGGTTCTTAGCGGAAGTTAAGAAACAGTTTTTTAACTTCCGCTAAGAACCTCACCTTAAAAAATCCGGGTTAATCATGGTCTTACTGACCGACACTATCCCGATAACAAAGTTCGGTGAGTTGTTCGATCTGGACCGTCCCATAACTAGGGGTCCCACTACCGTCGAGTTTGCATCGAACGTTCCTTGTTCAGCGAGAGAAAAAGGACTCGTGTCGAGTTTAGACGTTTCTTCTCTTGTGCACATGAACGCACGTGCCAGCTGAGAGCAGAAAAGTGGTCCCCACCATGTGAGCTTAGTGACGACGCCGTTTGACAGCACCATGTGGTGGTCTCCGGCGGCGCTTCACTTGACGTTGACATTAACTTAACCGGAAGGTTCTTTTGACGGCCTGATGTCTCCTAAGTGTAACTAAAACTGAACTTTGGATTATTCTTTTCAAAACTTCACTTGTTTCTTTCGGTTTCAATTATCGGCCCAATGTCATTTTTATCGGCCCAATATTTAAGTGAGGTCTTCATTCATAAATATCACGTATACGTTGTCAGTTGAATTGTAGAAGATTATATATTAAATTATAAAATATTACTTATACCCATCATATATATTTATACTAATAAAGTTATAATGAAACTACTTATACCCATCATATATATTTATACTAATAATGTTATAATATAACTATTGTGATAGTCTTTTTATGTTTGAATTATATCTATTCAATTATTTTTTATTTAAAACATATTTTTAATAAAAAAATAAAATAAGATATTCATGAATACTATTAGTAGAAAATATAATTTACCCTTTGATATATAAAAACACTTTTGATATTATTTAATAGAAAAAAATTAGTATATAAGACTGTTTGTAAATTTTAAAATTTTAAGAATATATACTGTAAAATTATATAAAATATAGATAAATAATTTTTAATACTCATTTTCGGTTTTAAAATTATTTTAAATATTCTTCTCACAAAAGTTTGTTCATAAAGCCTAGGTCGGTTTTACACTGTTTAGTTTAGTTGGGAAAATTTTCTCAATTTTTTTAGTTTTTATCACAAAAAGAGTTCTGAAGAGAAAAATTATCAAAAGAAATTTCATAAAATAGCAAAAGATTCTTCTTCTCATTTTTATAAATATATAAATATAAATAATTATTTAAATAAATAATAAAAAGAAAAGAATGTAGTTTTCGAATTATATACTTTCAAATTCTAACTTTTTAATAATTCTTGTGTTTACTTAAAATAAATAAATTAAGTGTTCTTTTTAAAATTCAAAAATACTTTTTAAAACTATTTTAATATTTGTATTTTTAAATTATATCATTTATTTATTTATTTATTAAAATATTGAAATCCAGCTCCCAAAACTTTACTTTTTAATTTAAACTCTAAATCTATATTAGATGATTCTAGGATATATGCGTATATTTATTTTCTTGGGAATTTGTCAAAAATACCTTTTTTCTTATACCACATTTCATTTATACATTAACTAACTTTACCATTAAATTTTTAATAGGTAGAGTACCATTATACCCTTCATTTCATTAATCTAATCAAGATCTATTTCTCTTTCATGGATAGCGATATACTCACCGGACTATTGAAGAACGTCACCGAGAAATTCTCCGGATCAGGGAGCACTCTCAGTTTCTGAAAAAATTGATCTCACTCATACGCGTCTCAATGATCTAATCGAGCGTCTCTTCACGTCTTGTCTCCGCCGTTGGAATCAAACCTGGCGACGTGGTGGCTCTCACTTTCCCCAACACTGTCGAGGTAACTCAACGTGCCACTGCTTCTTTACGCCCAGTCTTTATTTTGCATACTTTGGATAATTGAGTTTGATTTTTGTTTCTTAGTTTGTTATTATGTTCTAGGCGGCAATTAAATCTATGTAAAGCTCCAAATCTAATTGATGTGTTTAAATTTTTAAGTTAATTTTTCGAGTTAAATTACAGAGAATCTTGTTTTTTGAAGTGAGTATTGATGCGTAGGAATAATATGTGACTGGCTTGAATTCAGATTTTGAAGATGACGAGCTTGGTGAGCTGGTTGAAGAAGCAAGCGAGACTTCAAACAAGAGCGTGGTTTGTGTCATCAAAAAATTACAAATTTATAAGACTTTATAAAAGTTGCGGAGTTGGCTTTTTAACACCATCTTCTCTTTCATCTTCTTCAGGCATCTCTTATGCTAAAACATTTGTTTATCTCTCCTACGATTTGCATGGTTGAAGAGGTTAGTTGGACATCTAAGTGAATTGTCTGCAATCGTTTTTACGAAGAGTGTGATGTGGAGAAGCCTTGATGTTTTCAGATTATGTTAGCAAAGTCAATGTTTTGTTATGAACAAAGAATTATCTCTTATGGATTCATAGTTTAGTATGTGTCTCTTGCTTCTGTTTAGCCAATGATGTTTTTTAATAAGCAAACAAATGGCGGAAAGTTGAATAATTTGGTAAATATCTTATGATTTCAAAGAAAAATTGAAACTTGATATGTGTACCTTCGCTATGGCAGTTACATTTAATATGATTTTATGACCTTTGGTAATATGCCAAAGAGCATGTCATTTTAATATTCTAAAACAATGTGTGAAAAGGATGCTTTGGAACTGTGTATGAGTTAAAGAATACTATAACTGCACTGAGAAAAACACCATCAAAAAGCTATGTGAGCAATCAAAATAAACTTTTGATAGTGTATACCATATGATTCAGACAAAAGAACAAAAGAGATAAAGAATGTATTTTTCCCAAAGATACATATATACCATGCCTTTATGCAAATTCTAAGAACATGGGAAAATGTTTTTGAACCATAAGCTAAGATGAAAAATATGGGTTGTGAACCAACTACAGATCGTCGATAAGTTTTATAAGTGGAACGATTTTGATAATGTATTATAATTATGGGATGAGATGAAGGAAAAAGATAGTGGTTCCGACCCTAACTAATATATTGTGATGACATATATATAACATGGGATGTTCTTGAATGGTAAACTAATTTATAAAAAATATAAGTTGATTTATAAGAGTTTATAAAATCAAGTATAAGAAGCATAACCTTATTTATAAGAGCTTTTAAATTTATTTATAAATATCTATAACTTGGTTTATTAATTTTTGTAAATTTACTTTTAATTTATAAGAGTTTATAATTGCTTATAAAAAAAAATCCTAACTCATATATTGTGATGATATATAACATGTGATGTTCTTGAACGGTAAACTAATTAATAATAAATGTAAACTTATTTATAAGAGTTTATAAAATCAATTATAGAGGTATAATCTTATTTATAAGAACTTATAAATTTATTTATAAATATTTATAAGTTGATTTAATAATTTTAATAATTTTACTTTTGATTTATAAGAGTTTATAATTGTTTATAAAAATATAAAATGATTTATAAGGATTTATAAATTATTTATAATGATTATATACTATTTATAAAATGTTTATATATATTTTTAAGAGGTATATATATGATTTATAAGTGTTTATATTTTATAAAAATTCACAAACCACTTTAAATCATTTATAAGGGTTTATGAATAATTTATAAGATATTATAAATGCTTTGTAATGGTTTAAAAGTTATTTATAAAGTTTATAAATTATTTATAATGATTTATATATTATGTATAATGGTTTATAGATTATTTATTAGAGGCTTATATACTCTATCTAAAGAGGTATACATATTATTTATAATGTTTTTTTGTCGGCTCTGAGGTTTTTCATTAAGCCCAATGGGCATGAAAACAAAAATTAGTACAATTTAAAACAAGTCCAAACTGAAAGCGGTGAAATAAGATACGCGTCAAGGAGATAAGCCTTGTTTTGAACACGTCAATCAACACGTGTTTTCTTCTGAAGAAACGGTATGCTAGGCCGTCCATAAACCTTTCTCTGTCACAAACTTTGCTAGCATTTCAACAACTCCTTCAATCTATGTAAAATCTTCATGCTTCAGACTTCAAGTACCAATTATAAACAATATAAATAATGTGAGAATCATTAAAAACTTTCACTCCAATGATTTTTAGTAAGAAAATAAGGGTTTATAAGGTTTTATAAAACATTTCATAAGTTATACATAATTTATGTGTTTTTACAGCCTGCAAGATCAAGTCTGCATCTCCAACAACAAAAGTCCACCGAACAAGCTCCTCATTCCAAGTTGATGACCCCGGAATTAACAAGCTTAAAATTTATAAAGTTAGCAAAAAAAAATTAAGCATTTAGAAAACATTTATAAACCCTTATAAATTTTGTATAAACGGTTATACATGATTTAGGTGTCTTTACAGCCTCTTATAAATGAGATCAACATTCAAGTCTTTAACAATGTTCGTGCTTTTCATAATCCCAAATCTTAATACTATGTTTGTTACAATACACATTCAATATCTATTGGAGTTAGGTTCGAGAGAGTAAAGTTTCAAGCACCCTCTATTCCATAAGCTTTCCAACAGCTTCCTCATCACTTTTGTGAATCTTCTTCTCAGAGTACATTGTCTTCGAAGCTTGTACACTTGCAGAGACTGAAATTGAAAACATCCAAAACTATGAATGTAAACAAAATATGAATCTTAAACAAAAATGATTCAAGCTTTACATATATATATATATATATATATATGATTCTCGTTCAGTCGCCTCTCGAAGAACAAATCTGAGATCGTTGAAATAACTGACTCATTGGGAACTTCTCCGAAATTGTATGGAATAAAGATGACAACACTGTCACTAATCAACAAAAAATCATAAATCGACATATTGAGAAGAAAAATGAATCAAACTTTTCGTAATTCATAATAGAAAGATCGATTGATACGAAGACACAAAATCGTTATAGACACAATGAATCTTATGAATACAGTGACGACGACGGCGAGGTTCAATGAAGACGACACCGAAGCTTGATGAAGAAGACGACGAGCTCGAACGAGAAGCTAGATTAAAAAGGTTAGTTTAGTCATTTGACTATTTTTTATTTAGGTATTTATGAAAATGTCATTTTAACAAATGTAAAAATGAAAAGTGGTACAATGAATGTGGTAAAGTTGAAATTCTTCCTATTTTCTTTTTGAAGATTCTTTTGTGAAAAACTTTTTTATGAAATTTGTCATTTAATTGTCTATATTATATTGACAAAAAAAAGATTTGTCTATATTTACACTCTCCATTATAAAAAAAAGAAGTAAACAATCACTGATGAACTGAAAATTTGAAAGGAGGATATCATCGTCACAGGTTTATGCTATGAAGACAAATTAAGGCCATAAACAAGAAGCTCATACTCGAAATAAGAATGGGCTAAAGGTATAAAAAACAGTTTTGGTTTGTTTACACTTCATTAACCAAATATTTAGTGTATGTTTACACCCGTCCAATAGGCAATAGCAAACCTTATTGGACTTGGCAGGCGGATCTTTGACCCTTTTTACATTTCTATATTTGATTCTACCAAAGGACTCCACATTGGATTCTACTGTTATGATTATAATTGTCCCTTGCGACTTCATCGCGTAAAATCTTTGGAGTTCGTTATTTTTTCAACTACCACCGGCTAATGGTTTTTGGGCCAGACTTGATGACTAGTAAAATACAACACCTGCCCGCTTTGGGTTTTGCTATTTTCCACGGCTAACCATTTTTGGGGCACATGGGCTTATTTAGTTAAAATTCACATAGCCAATTCTCCAAAAACGCAAACCTGTTTGCGAATGTTTCAGTTGCATATTAAACATGGCTCACTTAGTTTTTAGGGCGCATCTCTTTAGATGATAAGAACCAAATTGAATACATAAAGAAACACAATATGTAAACGGGTGGATGCGGGAAACATTCGCAATATATTTAAGCTCAACTTTCGAACTACTTTTTTTTCTAAAGAACTTTCGAACTACTAACTTTTTGGGTATGAATGTGAAGATTATCAGCTACTAATTAAGTAGAAGTAGATGGAATTTCTCGCATATTGTGATTATAGAAGTAAATGGATTTTCCTGCACATTATGATTACTAATCATGTAGACGGAGACCTATATATGATTTGAATTTGAAAGAATATCTCTTTAATAATATTAAAATCTATATTATTATATTAGTGATTTTTTTATTTTAACCTCTTACCTTAAAAGTTAAATTGGTTACTGTCGTTGTTATCTTTAATAAATTTTATATATAATTTATTATATAATTATAATTAAGTTTTATATTAACAATATGAGTTATATGTTATATTAGATAATTGATTATAAATTAATATGATAAAATTGTCAAAAAAAATATTTTTTAAAAAAAATCTTATATATATATTGTGTTGTTATCTAGAAATAATACATTTGTATTATAAAAGTTAAGACAATTAAAATATAATATAATTTAAAATTAAATATTAATCAAGTAAAATTTTTGTATAAATATATTTTCTAAAATATTTATAATATGTGAGTGCTTTAAAAATCTCAACATAATAATAAGCATGTATATTTTAATGAAATTTTATTTCATATACAAATAATTTAGTGTTTGATTTATACTATTTGAGAACATAAATAATATCTTTTTAAGTTTTTGAATTAATGAAACATAACTAATAAATATTTGTAAAAAAATTATGTGCGTATATACAGAAAAAAATACCTGGTGTAGTGTTCATCGTGTTTAACACTACATTTAATCGGTTCACATGTAAACATATTCAACTATCGTGTTTAACTCTACATTTGATCGTTCATATGTATACATATTCAACTGTTTGAGTTATTTTCTAAAATTATTCGAATAATAATTGAGACGAAAACGAAACTAAATCCAACAACTAGACAACTAATACCTGCATGGGGAAGAAGAAAAGCCAATTAAACAGACAAAAAGTCAAAGCTCCACTTGACGTCGGTACTGAACTCGCCACGTGTTTTGTCAACGGCGAAAGTCAAATTACCTTAATTATAGGGTAGTGTTAAAATAATGACATAGATAGAGTCATTATACTTTATCTGGAAGTTTGGTTACATTATGCTTCGTGACATATTCTTATCACATGATAATAATGTTTTGGTTGTTTGTTGATGCAGTACCATAGACCATCGGATAGTAAACTGTTACGACCGCGGTAGCATATTTGGTAATGTCTACACATGTTATTAATCTAAGGGCTCAACTAGGACGTCTCAAAGAAATTTTAGGCCCTTCACAAGTGTTACAAATTTATATATATATATATATATATATAACTTGAAATTTTTTGAACCTTTACTTCTTTTTTTAACAAAAATTAAACTTTTTCAATAGTATTTGTACAAAAAAAAATTTGAGCTCTAGGCTCACGTCCCCTTTGCAACCCTCCTAAGTCGGGTATGGACTCAACTTGGTTTCAACTTTGTTTTTCATCTGAAGTTTATTCTTAAAGCTTTTATGACCTATGTCTTATTTAGATTATTATAGTAGTTCCTCCGAACCAAAACTTTTGAGTATAGTATGTATCTAACATTTTTGGTTTTTACTTTATCTTTTATATTATATATTTCTTCCATTTCATAAAATATGTTATTTAGATACTTTTTATACATATTAAAAAAATTGAAATTTATTTATATTTTTATTAATTATATATATTTAACTTATAATATTTTAGATAATTAATTTTATTTTTAAAATTAATGCATTTTGTAATTAATAATAATTAAACTGAAACTAAGTATAAATTACGTTGAAATTTTAAAACGTAATTTTTGTGTAACAATTAAAATATGCTAAAGTGAGGAGTATCTTTTAAAATGTTAATATCAGTGATTCCAAATCTAACAAACCTCTTTATTTAGAATGAAATTCAGAGTTAAAAAATAGAGTGCATATAATTAATTGACAACCAACAAGGAGAAAATAGTATTGTGAGCCTATAAGAAAAAAGCCTTTACAATGCATCGTCACTAAAGTTTCAATATTTTTTTAGCAACAAAATATAATAAAACAAAGTTTCAATAATTTGAAAGCACGTATATTAAAAATAAAATTAATTGAAGGAGGTCAAACCGACTGGGTCCACATCCAGCTCCGTTCTATCTTAATTATTGAAGTTTTGGTTAGTAAGTAAATTACATTCTGGGTAGAACGAAGACTAAGTCGTCAGCTACATGAAACTATATTGAAGTTTTTCTAGATTTCCTACAAGCCTATGATGAATATTCTACTTGGTACTCTTATTTTTAATACGCGTCGATAGTTTAAGATTGTATTGCGATAAATATTAGTTACCAGCATCTTTGTCGATTTAGGAAGCCACATACGCTATTCATTTCATTTATTGAAATTATATTCATAAAATCTATTCCCCTTAACAGTTTTTTAGCTGTGTTTACAGTGGCGAATCTACGTGTAGCAGCAAGGGAGCCGTTGTCATCACAATAATACTCTATCCGTTTCATATTAGTTATCGTTTATGCACACAAATTAAAAAAATATTTATTTTAACATGTTTTCAAATAAAAATACTATTACCAATATATCTAATCATATTTGAACCAATAAAAAAATAAATATATAATATTATCAATAAATTTTACATTGAAAACTGAAATTAATACTTATTTTAAAACAAAAATTTTACTCTACAACTATAAGTAATTTAAAACAGAGAGAGTATAAAATTAAAATAAATTGTATTAAGATACAATGAATTATGTAGCTTAGTTGGTTGAATTTCTGTCTTTACCTCTACTAAACCTGGGTTCTAAACTTTCATTATTCTTATTATTTCTAATTTTTCTTTTTTGCCTCCAGTCAATATATTTTCTGAATCCGTCACTGTGTTTATAGCGCATAACTAATTAATTTCAAATTAAAATAAAATAAGAAAAATAAAACGACTGGAAGGTCCAGAAAAGTAAGGCCATATATTACATGCTTTACAAAAGTTGAACTTCTACATTAGGATGAGAGGGGACCTCATATTTAGGGAAAGATAGTTGTATTAAATATTTACACAATCTTTTACCAAAAAAATATTTACACAATCCACATCAATAATTAGGGAGAATATGAAGAAATAAATCCATTTTGTTTCTAGAAAATCCGTTTAATATTAGTTATGTTTAGGTTTGTCAATATGATAAAACCGAACCGTATCGACCTGAACTGAACCGAAATAAACAATATGATTTAATTTTAGTATATACCATATAAACTAAATGGATATTATTTTATAAAAACTATAGAATTTGGATATGGTTTGGTTTATAATCGATTAAACCGGATAAACCAAACAATACATATCAAAAGTAGAAACATGTAATTATATATATATATTATAACTACACATAAAAATCTATTTGTTATATAAGTTAATTTTTTGTTAATAAATATTACTATATTTGTATACTAATAAAAAGCCTTAATTTAAAAAACACTTGAACTATAATTAAATAACAATTCATTGCAACTGAAATTTTTTATTTTCTTAATCTTCTTCTTTTTTTTTTACTTTCCTTTAGAATTGACTAAATTGAAGTAAAAATTATAAATTTGATGAACAATAATTAGTAGAAATTTTTTACATTTTTTTGATTATCTATAAACGAACAGAGTTACGTGTTCAATCAAAAAAGTATGACTTTGATGAACACTAAATATGGAAAACTGGAGAAAAATTTCTTTCGTGTTTTGTTTTGTGTTTTATTTTTATTTTTAAAATTTTGAGCTCTGATTTTAATTTTATATTTGACTATTTTATTTGATGGTAAAAACGTTTTTATTTTTTGTTCTTTTATTTGAACATATAATATTATTTTTAATAAATAAATGCGTCGACAACATGACTTTAAAATTCATATAATATGATCCCAAACTAAATAATTATGTTTTGGTATAAAACTGAATAAACCAAAAATCAACGGTATATAAACCGAACCGAACCGAAGTAAATATGGATTTAGAAAGGTAATTATATTTTACTAACCGAAACACCAAAAATCCGAAAAAAACTGAACTAAAATCGAACCGATATCCGAATTGAACACCCCTGGTTCTGTTGAAGGGGTTATGATTCCTGCCTTTACCTAAGACTTAGGAGCTATAAACAGAACTCTGATTAACCAGGAGATTGATATCTTAACCGCTACAGTATCATGGTAGCTTCGTTTAAGCTATATTGTGTTTTGTTAGAATTATTATACCCATATGAAAATAATTCTTATTCAATACTATTGTTTGTTACACAAGAAAAAATTATATTCATCTTTATGTGCTGATAATTTCTTAGAAGCACAAAGAAAGTTCAGGTACATTTTGCATTTTGTTTCTTAGTTTGAAATTACCATTTGATAATGCTTTAGTGAACCCTAAGTAAAATATATCTCACGAAAAACTCAAATTTGTAACTAAAATCAGAAATATATATATATATATATAAATATATATATATATATATATATTATTATAGTGCTAAGTATCTGACATCTGGTCTTCTAACTATACATGATAATGCTTGCACTCGGAAACCAAAAGTCTAAATGTATGATGGTCCACAATAGCCGTCAAAGAAACGATATTCGTCACAATGTCTACGAAGACTACGATTCGTTGAATAATTTCCCATCTATTTCTTAATTTTTAGCGCAGCATTAAATCATCTCTAATGTATTGTTTCATATTTTAATTCAAAATGTTATAACACCAAAATAAAGTAAAATCTTACTCTAATGTATTATTCTAATTTTTACTCCAAAATAATATATTTAAATAGTAATTGTTAATAACATTTTATATTTATAAAAAAACTATCAATTAATCCCAACTATTTTATATTTATAAAAATTTCTTAAAATATAATTTATTCGAACTAAAAATTTATTATTAAAAACTTTAAAAAATCATAAAAATAAAATAAAAAATAATATATGTTGGTTCAATAATGAGTATTTGAATATTTTTCTCACAAATGATCAATTAATGTATTTTTTAATGAAAAATGAACTTTTATTTTTGATATTCCTAAATCGAGCAAGAAAATTTTGAAATCTAATATTTTCATCTTCTGCAATTTTAATATCTGGAGGTGGAACTTCTTTTCCAAGTTCAATTGGTGCATCAAATTCACGTTCATCCTCAATTATCATGTTATATAAAATTATACACGTAGTCATGATTCATGTAATATATTTGTTTTCGAAAAAAACAAAACGCGACAGTAAGTCTTTAGTGTTATTTTTATTTTAGATTACTTAATTATACTTTAATTATGTTATGTATTTTTATGTTAAATTATTAAATAATGGAATATCTTGTTTATTTATGTTTTTGTATTATTTTAAAATATTATTTAAGTAATAAATAAAAATATTAAAGATTTAAAGAACTATTTACAAATAAAAAGAGTTTAACACTAAAATGGAGTAATAAGTAAGATTATTCCATAAATAGAGTAACCCTAACTATTAATCCATTTTAGAGTTGAAAATAAAATATGGTTAAAGAAGATTTTACTCCAAAATGATGTTTGAAGTAGAAAATCAACTAAAGTTGAAGATGCTATAAGTACAATAAAAATCATATATACATAAATTAATGTAAGTACTATATTTGTATTTATATTCATATATACGTGTAACAAATATGCTTATTACAACAAAAGTATAGATTTCCATAATACATATATACGGTTTGGTCGGTAAGTTAATTGAATATACTACTTCAGAGAATATCTAAATCTAATAATCTTGATAAAAAAATTAAATAAATCTAAATCTAATAAATAATTCCCTATAAATTTCAAAAGTTATACGTCTAAACCTGCACTCGATAATCCTATGAGGTCCTTAACGATTCACGTAGGTCTGTGATTGTATCTCTAGCTAGATTTTATCAAGTTGTCTTATAAGGAAAATGATGTATATATATGTTATTATATATTTATAGATGCATGCCGATGCGTGTAGTAGTTATCCACTCGTATTAGGACCGGGCGGCAAATAACTCTTTTTTTGTAGAGTCACCTTAAAAATATATATATGTACATTCATAATTCACCATTTTAGCATCTATCAGTACGATTTCATATCAACCTTTGAGTTTTTTAAAAAAAAAATCTTTTCTCATCGTATAGTCATGGGGGGATCCCTAATCATGGGTGTTATTTATCAATTATAATAGGGAAAATTGCTAAAACAGAACCAGAAATTAGGATAGTTGTCCCTTTGGTATAATATCATTTTTGACCATTTTGTCTCTTTTTTACCCTTTCTATTTCTGAAACATAATAAAATAAATAGTTTTATGAGTCAAAAAATTATTAAAAATATAAACAATTAATAAAACACTCATATACAAAAAATGATTAAAAAATTTGGTTGAAAAACATATTAAATAAATTTTTTAAATTACGTTCTACTAATAGTAGATTACGTCTTCTACGGAAAATGGGTTAGTAGAAAACGAATTCTAAATTATACAAGTTCATCTACGTATTTTAGAACGAGCAATCTACTAATTGTAAAGATATCTACTTTTCTACAGAATACAAATTCTACTTTTATTAAGTATTCTAAAATATTTGGAATACGAAATCTAAACATTACCCATATGTCTACATGAGTAGATATTGCATTCTAAGTTTATGGTATCATTCTACAAAGAGTAGAAGGTGCCTTCTACGGATAAGAGAACCTGTTTTTTGCGAAAATTAAGGAAATTTTAGTTAAGCAAATATTCTAAAAATATTCTAACTTCCTAAAACGTATTTTGGTCGAATTTTCTTGTCAAAATAGCAAAAAAAAAAAAAAGATTTTCCCTTTCTTCTTCATCAATCTATGATTTCTCCATGCTTTCTCTTTTGATTTTCTCAAAGTCTTGCTCTATGATACATATCTATACAACATGTGGTGTTTGGGAATTAAGTGCAATCACATGATGGATTTTTTCGGCTGATGACAAAGAGGGTAGACTACTGTTATTGGAATCAATGCATTTATAAATATTTTATAATTTGAAAAAAAATATTTAATTTGATTAATTCAAGGTTAGTTTTGGGATTATGAAAACTATTATACTATATGGACAACTTAATAATGATATTATACTAAGGGGACAACTATCCTAATTTTTGGTTCTATTTTGGCAATTTTCCCATTATAATATTCAGTGCATGTCATGATATTCATTCTAATTCCAAGAAATTTTGATTGCGTTTCTATTTAATAATATTAAATTTGCTGAGTATTGGTTCAATTATATGAACCTTCTCTTACGTGTTCTAGTTTTGGATTTGAAGATATTAGCAACACACTTGCATTGACAATGTCCATCTGAACATATGTGTTTTCTTTAGCAAAAGAAAAAAAAGAGTTGATAAAGATATTTTTATTATATTCTCAACGTTACTGAAGGGACCACGTGAATGAAAACAAAAAGGTTAGAATTAGGTCTAATTTAAAGCCATTCCAACAACATATCATCAAGTATCAGAGGTAGAATAGTGGCATCAGGGTGACGTCATTTCCCGTCGAAATTACATAAGTAGCTGAAAGAAAAAAACGATCTTGCATTTAATTGATCTGGAGAAAGCGATCCTTTTTATGGGACCCCACAAGGAGACAAAGTTCAGTGACGTGTCGTCTTCAGGAGCAGTGGACCACTATTCTGTCGGCGTCGCCTTTCCAGACATACGCTAATAACGACAAAACACTACTTTTTCGGTGTATATAATGTCGATACTACCCCTTACCTTTCCTATTATTTAGTGGTTTATGCCACAAGTTTTTCGACAAAAAACGACGACGACTCAGTTACTTTCACACGGTGTCTGTCACTCGATCCGGATAAGATTCTCAATGTTGTTGAATTTACCATATCGCCCATGAATCCGTTACTTGTGTACCACTAGCTGGAATGCTCCACGGTTTCTACTCTTTTATACGAAAGCTACTAATAAAGGTTGACGTTTTCGTGCAAGAAACAAATATATATCATGCATCTGTATTTTATATACATACAGCTTTTCTTATAAACATTTTTCTTTCAATTTTGAAATAACAACAATAGAAACATCTTAAATTTTTCTTAGCACTTACTGTCCGTCAATCAAACTTTATATCAGTACAGTAAACGGGAGTAAACTATATAATTTTTCTAAAACATATTGATGTACTCCATCTGTTTCATAATAATTGTTACTTTAAATTTTTTGTTTTATTTCAAAAATGTCATTCTATAATTTCAATATAATTTTATACAATAATCAATAATTTTTATTTAAACAATTCTCATTTAATTAATCATACATTAAATAAATGTATATTAGTTTATCATACAATTTTCTTAATCTCCGTGAAAAGTGTCAAAATAACACTTATTCTAAAACAGATAGAGTATATGTTTCGATTCTTGGTTCAAAGAGATTATGAGTTATTGCTGATTACCAACATAAAATATTTTACAAAGTTGTTTTAAATGATACTATTCTAAATAATTAATTATTTTTTATATAGGGACTGTGGACATTGTAAACTTTTTGTCATATATATTATTTGAAGGACCTTAATTTTAACTGTGAAAATTCAACACCAAGAGAGACCTCTGTCGTCTTTTAAGTGACCTCAAGTACTCCACATGGGGCTTCTATAAGAATTTCCTTATTATGGAGTTAAAGTTGCCTAAGTGCTTTCATTGTGAAATATTTTCATGATAAACCTAATTTTCTTCTTGTAGATTTTCGTTTTAGCTGGTTGTTCAGGTTTCAAATTTAGATATACTTGAACTAAGAGTCTACAAGTTGTTAACGGTTAAAACTAACAAACAAAACCACCAAATAATCAACCGGATAAGGCATATCCAATTGGTTTAACATGCATGTAGTTAGTTATTTCATTTGAAAGACAGTTTGTTAATATATAGTTTGGAAAAAGTTAAAACTGTAGTTTTCTAAGAACTGATGTAAATATATTTTAAAGCTTCAAAAGACCATGATTAAAAGAAGGTTTTTAGCGAGGGTTTTTAGCAGAACTTAAGAACCGATTTTTAACTTTAGCAAATGAAAAATTAAGAACCGGTGAATTTAAGAACCAGTTCTTAACTTTAAGAACCGGTTCTTAACTTTTCATTTGTTAAAGTTAAGAATCAGTTCTTAAATTCCGCTAAGAACCTCTCCTAATAACCTTCTTTTAATCATGCTTTAACACGTACGCATATCCCACTTAAATTCTTATCTCTCTTTTTATTTTCTTCCTTAAGGAACAAAATAATAAAACACGAAAAATGACCGAAAGCTTACATGTGATTGGATTTAATGATAACTTTTTGGATTTATTTGGAATGGACCGGCCCCGAGATATGTTCTAAAAGCAATTTATTGATTGTACGTGTCATTGATCACACACACCTATATTATATGCCTACCCATATATATATATATATACATTTCAAATGCAGAATTGAGATCCCCCGATTTTGGCTAACACTGCACGTTCTAGAAAAATTCACTTATAAACGTATGGTCATATATAACTCGTGACCCCTAAATTTACACCTTTTGTGAAATAGATACTGTAAGAGTCTTGAGTCTGTAGTTAGATGACTTTCAGATACTTGATGCAAATTAAATGGGTTTGTCCATGTTTAAAAGTTACCAAATGGTTTTTGCAAAAAATGCCGTATATAGGTTCAAGTATTTGTTTGCTTCTTAGGATAGGAAGATCCGAGTCTCAATCTAATTCCATAAATTATGCAGTAGTTGAAAAAGGACACATTAGACTATATCGACTGTTGTTATTAAAGCTCGTTTTGACGTTCGACACAAACTGGGATTTTTATCATCTACCATATTTCTTGAACCTGAAAAATAATTTATCTTGTGAAGATTTTAATCAAGAAATTTTACAAAGCAAAAGTACAGTTTACGATTTCCAAATATTTTGTGACAAATTTATTCTTTGAAAAAAACTTTAGTGTAATCGATTAGATCATTAAATTATATAAAAGGGATTTATACCACTTTTATGCACAGATTGAAAATGAGATTGTAGTTCGTGGAGGAGAAGAGAAGATGGGGAGAAAACGAAGGCGTGTCAGAGAATTTATGATACCTTTCCAAAACAGAAGAAGTTTTGACCCTTCTCTACCTATCTTTCTCTTGCCTCATAAATTTAAAAAGTTTCTTGTGGAGACCACACGGATTCTTCTTTGTGTTGGCCAAAAAAATGTGAAGATGTAATGTTAATCTCAGCTGTTTCTACATCAAACATTGTTTACCAAATATATATATTATATATATTATAATATATGTATAAGTATTAGTGTCAAATACATAATGGTCAAATAGTGTCGACATAGCAACTTCCAAATTCCAACGACGATACTAACTAAGTTTTAATACCGTATTACGAAATCCACAAATGATGTTGTTTCAGATGTATTTCATCTAACAACAAATATAATAATAGTATATGACTAATTTGAAGAAAAGATAGTGTTAATCGTTTCAAAAGCATGATATAGTATTTTACTATTTCCTTTTTCTTTGCTTTTTTTTTTTGTAAAAAAGCTTACCATTTCACATCTATCACTGATCGCATCATTTAGATCGAGATATATTCTGACTAATCATATATATGTTACCGCATTTTATATGAAAGCATAGTAATCAGAACAGTCGAACGCTCAAACTTTCTTTGTCATTTGCACCCAAAATATAAATCATGACTAGATTTCCACTCTTACTTGAAAAATGGTATAAATGGTCTACCAATAGTGTGAATGTATTCCACAAAAGAGGTGTGAATGTTAAACGCTTACCTTCAGTATGATATACAAATCGAGATTAAATTTTATTGTTGTTGTTACACATCAAATGGTAGAGCAAGCTTACATACAGTTTCTGTATTAGAAGATAATGGTGGACATGGATCAAATATCCAAGTTCTGGATCTAATTGGTTTCGTTTGGAACACCAACTTTCTTACCTGATTCAGTTTGTCATCCAGATATTTTAGATATCCATAAAATTATAAGTTTTTAACTGGATATTCGATACATCATGTTCAAATAATTTTTTTAAATCAAATTTATTTTAAAACTCTAATAACTGAAAAATCATTTTAATAATAAAAATACAGTAAAACTTGCACACAAAAATATTATATAATTTCATATAACATATTGAAATCAATATCCATTTCTAAAAATATTAATATTTTTATTTGCTTCATTTTGATGGATATTAGATATTAATATTTTTGTTTTGTAGAATTATTGATATTGAAATAAAAAACATATATAATCAAATCTTACAAATATTTTATCTACTTATATTAAAAATAGTACTATGATAAGAGAATTGTAACAGAAAAAGTTATCGATTTTTACTAGTCCATCTTTCTACACATAACAAAACTTTAAGAATTACTTCTTCCGTTTCAAAATGTTACATGTTTTAAGTTTTTCATACATATTAATAAAATATATAAAATTTTAGCATTAAATGTATATTTTTGTGATTAACTATTTTCTATAACTTTAACCAATCAAAATTCAATAAATAAAATTAATTTTTTGAAGTTTATAATTTATCATTATTACCTACTAAAAATTATATTGAAAAAATAAAAAATATAACTTTTTGAAATAATTTTTTTTACTAGAATATGGATTATTTAGAAATAGAGGAAATATTATTTTTTAACAACTGGTCTAATTTTACCATCAACAAATCTGAACTCAAATTTTCAAAAACCTAGAACTGATCCTAATATTTAAAATTCCCCAAGCTTCGATAGAATAAAATTGAATGGTATGCAAGTTTATAAATGTAACTTCTTTTTTTTTGGTCAACAATATAAATGTAACTTCAAACTTTAATAGATGGTATGCTGAGGACGGGATATCTTGAGTCTAGTGCTTTATAAATGTCATGCACAGATTATTAGAAAAATAAAAATTTGGTTAACATATTGTATGAATTTTTATAGAAAATTTGAACCTATAACAAAAAAAATCTGTATTTCACTAAGAACATCTTCAATTCTACTTCATAATTTACTATAAAACAGAATGGATAATAAAATAATAAATGAAGAAAAAACATTTTTATTCTATACATAAAAAAGTGATTTTTATTTGTTTATTATTCTATTTTTCACTCCATCTTATAGTAAATTATTGAACGGGATTGAAAATGTTCTAACTAATTATATCACTCCTTTTTTACTTTTCCTGTCAATCCTCTTACTAAAAAAACTAATATTTTTTCCAATATAGTCATTCAGCAAATTAACTCAATATTTATCAAACTAGAGACATTATACTAAAATCATGATGAGAAGAGTTGGGCAAAACTAATATCTTTGAAAAAGTCAAAGAGCTCCATGTGAAATCTGTAAAGCAACCTTTATGGGGTTTTCCGTTTTCCCCTCTCTCTCTACTGATTTTTTTTTTTGTCAGCTCCTCTCTACTAAATAAAGTCTATAAATATGTACAAGCTGTTTCTAAAATTTGAAACCCCAAAACCCATTAACTAGATCTCTGAAAACCCAAAATAAATTCTACTTTTTTCTCTCATGATAAAACTGTGTCTGAACCTATTTTTAAAGCTTTCATTATTATCATCACCATCCTCTGTTTCAAGCTTTCATTATTATCATCATCTTTGATCCCTATTTTTGTTCAAACACAATTATTAGTTTTCTTTTCCTCTTCCTCTTGTAATAACACTCCAAGAACCAGGAAGATTTGGCGTTCTACTGATCTTTTTGTTATTAGAGTTTGAAAAAATGGAAGAACATAACTATCATTTTCAGACAAATTTGAGTCCGAAAGTAAGAGAAACCAGAGCTTCTCTTTCTCAGATCATATTAGCAGGAGGACCAAACACACTCGACTCAGTCTTCTCATTTCTCGCTACTTCCTCCGCCACAACATCCCTCGACACTCTCAATCCTCCACCACCGCAGCTCGGCTCCTCCGTCTATCTCCACCAGCGAGATCTTATCGAAAGTTTCCACCTTCAAAACAGAGCAATCTCCACTCCTCCTCCTCTGTTTTCTCCATCGTTCGATCATCAATCTTCTCCGGCCGCAGCTTTCGCCGCAGCGTTAGCGGCAGGGAGGACGGCGAAAAAGAAGAAGCTTTACAGAGGAGTGAGGCAGAGACACTGGGGAAAATGGGTTGCGGAGATAAGATTGCCGCAAAACAGGATGAGGGTTTGGTTAGGTACTTACGAAACGGCGGAAGCCGCCGCTTACGCTTACGATCGCGCCGCCTATAAGCTCCGTGGAGAATACGCTCGTCTCAATTTCCCAAATCTCAAGGACCCGAGTGAGCTACTCGGACTCGGTGATTCCTCTAAGCTAATTGCTCTCAAAAACGCAGTCGACGGGAAGATTCAGTCGATTTGCCAGAGAGTCAGAAAAGAGAGAGCCAAAAAGAGCGGAAAAGAGAGTAAAAATTCTTCACCGGCGACGGCGGATTCATCCTCTCCGGCGACAACTGCCACTGCGGTTAATTCAGAGGATAGCTACTGGAATTCACAGATGGGTCTGTGGAATAGTTCTCCTGCGTCGGTTTCTGTCTCCGATGAAATTCCGGCGACGACAACATCGACGGCGGAGGAGGAAGACACGATGATGGATACTGAAGGGTTTTTACTTGCGAGGATGCCATCGTTCGATCCGGAGCTTATTTGGGAAGTTCTCGCTAACTAAATCACAAAACTGTGAATTTTGATCATATGGAAAGAGTAAAAAAAAAGAAAACTTGGGAATCAAGAAATATGATGAGAAGATTAGGGTTTAAGGTGTGAATTAGGGTCCGGATCTTTTGTCAAATTGGTTCGAAAGTTGTTTAAGTAATGGATATATTAGGGTTTTTAATTAAAACTTAAGCCTCGTGGTTTTTGAGAGAGGTTGTGAAAGCTCCTTTTTTGAATTTATATTGTAATCATCCAAGGACTTTCTGTTTGTACTTTTGAACAATTATTATATGTAACAATTTTTATTTTATCAAAACCTTCTGGAAATTTTACACAAGTGTGAAGTTGAAACATAATGTTTGTAAGAACACAATTAAATAAGACCGGTGGGGAAGGTAGAGGAGAGAGCACATGTCACAGTCTCTACCATGCATAATGATTTTAAAGTGGTCCCTTTTATTCTCTACTTCCATGTGATAAGTCAAAGACTTATTGTTCTTCTTATTAACAGTTTATCATATACAAGCTTTATAGTATTTACCAAGCAATTTCGGATCAAACCACCGTAACAACATTGGATTTGGTCCATAATATAAATCCATATTTATATACATAATTCTACTTTGCATAATCGATCTCTCAATGCCTCAATCATATTTTTCTTCACTCTCTTTTGAATCCTGAAAATTCACCATCGCCTCTGTTTTTTTTTTCTTGTCTACAATGACCTTTTTACAGTGTTTGAAAAATGTAAAAAGGTGATGATGTTTTTAAGATAAATTTCAGTCCCAAAATTTTCCGATATATAAGCTTGAATAAATTTTGATATCCAACCCACATTAGACCCCATCTTTGCAAAGACTAAACCGGAAAACGCCAACATCATCGATCTTGTCATTATATTTTTATAAATAAATCTATCCATTTTCTTCTTACTAGTTTGAAACTGAATATTGTCTACTGTAGTTTAGAAAAGAATATTGTCTGTTGACCAGAGAATGACTCAAAGTTTCTCACAATATTTTATATAGACAAGAGAATATGATTTAAAAATGGTCTTACTGGTTCGACTATATATTTTTCAGAGTAAAATTTATGTTTAGCCTTGTTAAAATTTATAAAGTATATAGGGATCACTTATTAGCTGGCCGACTGATAAGCGTTATAGGCATTGATATCTCTTGTCTTCTCCATTAGTTTTGAAACAAAAGTAAAAAAGTAGATTCATAGTAGTGAAGCTCATATATGGTACACATGCAGAGAGACAACCACCTAAGTGGTTTTTATTCTAAGTATTACGTCTACTTACTTTATACAGTCTCTCTTATACCATTAGGCTTATGAAGTCATTTCATTTAGTCGCTGTCGCTTCCGCTGCTGCTTCCACTCTCATTGCCACTGCCATGCCCATCCTTGTTCTTCTCCTTCTTGTGCTCATTTTGCTTCTTATGTTTCTTCTCTCCATTGTTAATGAACGTTCCTACTCCATTAACACCTTTGTTTGTCTCATGGTTTTTCTTCTGGTGCTGTCCTAAGAGCTTCCCATGTCCATGACCCTTGTTAGCCTCTTGGCTCTTGTGCTCTAGAAACGTCCCTAAGCCGTTCTTACCCTTTTGACCATTTTGACTCTTGAACAGCCCATCAAGAAACCCACCGTGGCTACGGTGATTCAGAGTCGGGCTATGCCCATATACTGGGCGGGTCTGGCTCTGGCCATATCCCTGGTGGTGGTTCTGACCATGAGCCTGGCGACCCTGGCCTTGAGCCACATCGTAGTATTCTTTTTCACGTGTTTCGTAGTACTGCATTGTGGTAGAGAAGAGGTGAGTTTTATGGTTTGTATTTGTGTTGTGTGTGGATTTTTTTGGAATGAGCCGTAGATGTCTATATATACACGATGAAACTTAGCTTGAATTCTACTGAATTTCGAATAAATCTATTTGTTATAGTGCCTGTCTTTATCGTGAACTTATTCTTAGTTTAAACTTATCTAAACTGAATCAATTCGAATGGCATTTTCTTTTTTTACCTAATATGGATGTCTTTTTCAGAACTGGTTCTCAAGTATAGTTGTCCAAGATTCAGATTCTTTTATTCATATTGATCACATTACAATCTGCTACATGTAGGACTGAAAAATGGTCATATTCCTTTTATAAATATCAATACTAACTATGGCAGATATTTTTGTTGTTTTTATAAATAGATTCAACCTATATATTTATTTACTTCCTTTTTCATTTAAACTTCAGTGTTGTTTTGAGTTAACAAAACGTAGAATTCATTGAGAACCCAAACATGTTCTTATTGCAAAAAGCTATGAAACATGCAGATAATTAAGCGTCTGATCTTATCAAGCCGATTCTTTTAACAGTTTGAATCTAAGAGTTTGGCATCTTTTAACATCTATCAAGTCAAAAGTACGAACATCCATCATTAATCTTGGCACCGCCTGAAACCACGTTTTTTCTGTTGGTAAAAAATGTAAAGAAAAATAAAGTATCTAAGCCTGAAACCACGTTAATACAACGACTTTGCATGAAATCTCTGAGCAGTCCATTTGACTAGGAGAGCATGTGACAGGAAAAAGAAAAAAAACTCTAAACTCTTAAGAGCATCTTCAACAATGAGACACCGAATTTAGTTTTTTGATGTCATAATTTTTTTTGTCATCTTTAACAATGATATCAAGTTTTATACCAAAAATAATATTATATATTATTTGATGTTTTCAGTTTTAACTTCTTATTATTTGTAGTTAATAAATAATGATTTATCATATTTAGATTATTTATCTTGAAAATAAAAATAAAAATAGTTTTTAACTATGTAAAAATAAATTAAAATACAAATAATACAATATATTAATATTTAATTATAAATTTGATAATAATTGAACTATATTATTAAATAAAATATAATAAAATATACATTTAAAAGATTTGATATGATGGATAGTGTTACACCACATTTGGTGGAATTGTGTCAATTTTAGTATCTTGTTAGAGATAAAATTACACCAAATTTGGTGTTTTGTTGGAGATGACCTAACTCTAAAGTTTAAACCCAAACCGCTTGTGTTATTTCAATCGCTAAAACTGAGTCGTTTGCGTTAATTAGTAGGTTATGAAGGAATGCAACTCCTGGATCCCTTCCTTTTGTTTTGATCCGACTATATTTCTTTTATTTTTAGGATGGTCTTAGAGCACATGCATTATCTCTCGCACCGAAACAATAAAAGAAAAATGAGAAAAAATACCAAAAAAAAAATCAAGAAAAGAAAAATGAAAGAAACAATTTCTCATATAAAGTATTCTAATAAACTTTTGAATCTTACTTTTCCATCGCACCGAAATTTCATTAACCTTTAAAAGAATACAACAAAAATGTATTTTTTTGAGATGCAAATCTAGCAAATAACAAGTACTTCAGAACCTAAAGCTAGCAAGAACCAAACGATTCTTCTAGAGCCAGAAGACATCAGAATCGACTGATTCTCTGATACCAAAAAAAGAACATAAACCTAAGACTAGTAAAAGTTAGAGAGCAAGGACAAGATCAAAACCAAAAGCCATCCAAGAAAATGAAACCGACGAGGGAGGCGAATTGGAGAAGAAGACATTAAACGCAAAACTTTATTTGGGAAGGAACTGAGATCGAACCTCAATATACTGATCTGGAAACATCTGGAAACATACCAAGAAGAAGAAGAAGAAGAAGAGACACCCCATAATCTTTAAACACAGACGACAAAAAGCTAGAAAGGCCTGTAATCCCTCTTCTTTGGAAACAAGCCGGAGAAAACCAACTCGAACCACAAGATAAACCAATCACCAACAGAATCTATTATGATGCTAACAAGATCAAGGAAGATCATAACCACCAAACCTCATCGGGACCACCACCAGAAGCAAACAAAGAACACCCTTGCAGATTGGAGATCAAGGCCCAGCAGCAAACCGGAGTTGGGAATCCAGAGACCCCACGATAGAACCCTAGAAGTTGAAGCAAAGATGGAGCGCATAGACAACACCACACAAAAGACAACCAGAAACCAAGCCACCCTCGGAACACCTCAAGTGATCCTCCAGATCTGAGACTCTAGTTCTATTGACATGAAAACATGAATAAAAATGGAAAAAGTGAGAGGAAGTGTATCTGGACGAGTTGAAGTAGTTTGATCCGTACAAACTTGGATTAGAAGGCAAGGTACTGATTTAAATCGACCAGAAGAGTGTTCAAAAGTCAAGAGAACCATTGGAGACTTCAAGCAGAAAGTGAGATTTAAAAATAGTAAAGATCACATATTCTACTTAAGGCAGAGCCGTTCACGTGCTGTCCCTTTTTCTTCGACCAGCAGCAACATTCTTTAATCTTATTCCTCTTGTCTTCATCGAGATTGTAAAGTTCTTAAATATTGTAATGTTGTGTTCTGAATGAATCAAGGAAACAAATCCTTCTTTACTCTCTCTCTCTCTCTCTCTCTCTCTCTCTCTCTGATTCAACTCATTATCTCTCTTGTTCTTGAGCTTATTCTTCACTTTTCTTACAAGATCTAGATTTGCTCTCTAAGCATTACCTAGTCAAACCAAAGACATGCAACTAGAATATATGGAATAAGAAAATCACAAGGGAGGCTCACTGACCAGACCGACGGTGGCAAGGCACGCCAAACCGTCGGCCGGTAATAAGAAATTTGGTCGGTGATCTAGAGAGAAGTCACAGGGATTTTCTAGAGAGAGGTTGAGAGACTAGTATTACATATGTCAACATTTTAATGATAACATTTTCAAAATATTAATTTTTCTTTTAGAAAACCCAGAAAATTTATCAGTAATCTTAGGGCTGGACACAAATACATGTTACTTGCCTTATATCCGTTACTTGACCCATTTTGATTTTTCAAACACTCTTTGTTGTCAAGTGGAGTATCAAATCGTTGAGTTTGGCAGTTTAGAAGTACAAGATAAGTAACATGTATAACAAAAAAAAAACAGAGACTCTTCTTAATATTATTCATTACTTGTTGTTGCGACTGAAAATAAAATAATCATTTGACCAAGATCAGAAGCCTTATATAATAGTTTCAATTTTTTTTTTTTTTGAAATAACTCTTGTTTTTTTCCAAATTGAGTAAATAAAATTAAATTTCATAACCATTTCTAATAAATATTATCTAGCAAGTAATTTTAAAAACTCAAAATAGTAAATAATCGAGCGGAACAAATAACTTGCAAGTTAACATATTTCTGGACAATTACTTGAAATAACAAGTACTAGTTTTTGACAAATCAAATACAAGTCTAAAAACTAATTACTCTTTAAGACAAGTTAAATATTAAATATATGGAAAATATCAAGTATTCAGCTTGCGTCCACCCCTACCCAATATTTAATTTGTTTCTCAAATCCAGAAGAGTTTAGTGAAGTTTTTCTTAACATATTCCTTAAATATTTTCTCCAAAGCATTTTTTGTATAAGATCAAGTTTTATAGAGGTTCTCAATATATTTGATCATGGCCAGGGGCAGAGCCACCGTTACGGTAAGGGGGTCATATGACCCCTATAATTTTTGATAACTTTTTTTTTTTACTTGAACAAATTTATTAAAACATTGCAAATATAATTTATATGACCCCTATAACATATGAATGAAACTGAAATGACCCCAATAAAAAATGCGGATAGCTCCGCCGCTGATCATGACTCACTATCTAGAGCTTCATACATCATTCCATGCATGTTTGCTATCTTACAAAAATTGCATGCTTTAATGAAATATGCAAATGTGATTTGGAGTTACTTAAGGAGATTCATGATAAGTTTAAGAGAATTAATGAGACTCTACTATTAGTAGGGGGTGTCAAAGTGATTTAGAATGCTCAATTCATCTCAGCTTATGATAAGCTTGCATCTTTCATGAGGTAGTTCAGTTTAGTTCATTTGTTATATAAGTTTCATTATGTAAATTTGAATTTAGATCACCTTACTTACGAGTTAAATGAGTTAACCCATGATCTATTAAATTCAGATCATCTTATAAAATATAATTTAAATGCTAAATACTAAAAGTTATTTCAAAATGTAAAAGGTAAATATCTTATTCGAGATCAATGATTTAGTAAAAGAAACAATAACCTAATATATGTTTATATTGGAAGATTTACATAATTTTTAAATGTGATAATGTGTATTTTTTCCTACAGCAGTCTTAGATAATTTACTTAAACAGTAATTTATGTGTTATTTATTTTCTATTTTTTCTATAGTTAAGAAGTAAAACAAAATACTTTTAATATGTATAATTTTTAACTCTAAAAATATGAAGCTTATGAGGTAGTTCATATTCATTAAACCTCACTATGTAAGTTGTGAACTAAATCAAGCTTGATCCTTAAACCAAGAAAACATAATTGGTGCTCATGAAAAATCAGTTCTTGAATTCACTCTCATTTTTGCACCCTTAAGCTATTAGGGTAATGATCTCCTGGTTACGTTAGGGCTAGGATTGATTGAAGGATAAAAACAGTTTTTTTGGTTTCTATACATTTTTCGATTTAATTCAACTCTATTTTAAACCCTTTTGGTATCGGTTTTATTCGATTTTAATTTTGAAAACTGGTTTTATTTCGGTTTAAGGATAACTTGACTTTTTGAATTTTGTCAAAGATATTCAATCGTCTATCTTCGCCTAAAAACGTCAAACCGAAATGAAATTTAAACCATTGTAAGATGTGATTTGTTATACAATAGAAAGCTTAGACCCTTTAGCTCACACTGAAAGATATGAATCATCGAACTAAACTCTAAATAAGTAAGTCCGGAATCTTCAGGAGGGAACTGGTTCGAGCATGGCCTGTTCGTGCCACTCACCATTTAAGTTCGACTGCCACAATCTGACCATCCCATCGCTTCCAGTGGTAGCTAAAGTCATGCCACTCATGTCCCATTCCATCTCCCAAACCTGAACATGAAACATCAAAGCAGTATAATTTAGTTATGTTTTACACGAATGGAAGGAAAACAAAAAGTAGTATCCAAGATTTAAGGAAGATGCTTAGACCCTAAAGTTCCATTCTCAGAAAATCCAAGAAACACCGAATCAGAAGAGAGATGAAAAGGTAAAAGGAGCTTTGAAAACTGGATACCTCGCCTTGATGACCAGAAAGCGAGGCGGCCTTCTTTACAGGAAGCCTTCCTTCAAGGTCAGGAGCTAGACCAACTTGCCATATCCCTATCCCTTTATGAGTTGCAACAGCAACAACCTCGTATGGTCTGCATCAAAAGAGGATAGGTTTGAGCGTCTCAAGACGGTGCTAATGAAAGAGGAGCAAGACTGTTTGAGATTACCGGCCAATATTAGGGGCCCATGAGACAGCATAAACTGGATCACCTTTGTCTTCTGGTGAGGCTAATTCTGCTACAGCCAACCATCTGTTATGAGCTTCGTCAAACTCCCAGATCTGCAAACAACAAGTCTCTCAAGATTCCTTGGTTTCCCAAGTTAAAAAGAAAGTGAAGTAATAATGTGTTTACCTTGGAAGAATTAAGATGAGGAGAATCAGAGTTGAAAGCTAAAACAAAGCAGGTGGGTTCTTGCTCTCCACTCCTCATTGGATTCCAAGAAACAGATGCAGACAGGGTTGATGGTTTACCGAGAGCCGACAGAGAATCGATAACATTCTGAAACTCAGCCTGCACAGAATGTTGACAAGAAATCAAACAGAGACCAAACCATTTTACATGTATATGATTACAAGACTTAGGAATAAGCAACGAATGTATAAGTAAAGGCAACCTGAAGTTGCCAGTTTTTTAATTCCAATGGATTCAAGAGCTCAAAAACCCTAAGGAAGCCATCTGAATATGCTGCAACCTGCAGATTAATCAAAGAATAATACATATTAAATAGTGGCAAAAGAGCATCGAAACACAAAGCAAATATAAAGAAGCTCTAACCATCTTTAGACTCTTTCTAGAAACCCCAAACTGAACATCAAGCACTTGGGTAGACTTGTTCATCATGCTCTTACACAGTTTCCACTCAAGAGCATGCGTGTCTGAAAAACAGAGTAGAGTCTATAAGACAAACACTCAAACTGATTCAACATTTTCAAACACTTAGCAACGAATCCATGGAGATTTTCACAGAGTTACCTTCAGAGACCTCCTCCCAAATGGATAAGCTGCCGTCTTCGCAAATGCAGGCTACTGCATCGCCGTATTCTGAAGGCAGCCAGACGATCTTTACAATACTCGATTCACTAACCCTAACTTTGGAACTGCGAGTGAAAGAAGAAGAAGAGGGAACAGGAGAGTCGTAAACGGAGAGGGTTCCGTCTATGGATCCGGCGGCTAATCGGTGGCCGGAGTAGTTCCAGGAGGAACAGGTGGTGCCAGAATCAAGCGTCGCCATCGATTTCGCCGCCATGTCTGTCTCCTCCGTCGTGCACACCGGTTGGTGGGTCAGAGAGATTTCCAATTCTCAGAAACTGTATATTGGGCCTTTCCTTCTTTTAATCGGGCCCTAATACAAATCGGCAGAGCTTCACCTAGTAAATTAATAAGGAGATACCATATGTATTTAACACATTCTACTACAGGATCAATTAACTTGTTTTAAGAATACTAGAGATTTTGGCCGTGCTACGCGCGGATTACAGATTTATATTATATATTTTTATTTAATTGTATTGTTTTTTTATTTTTAGTATTTCTTATAATTTTGATATAAGTTTTAAATAACTTACTTCATGAGTTTATTTAGAAGTTTTATTTTTCATATCTTATAAACTTTGTTTTCTAAATATATTTTATCAACATAAAATGTTAAAAACCATCATCAACTTTATATTTATATAGATTGCTTATCTATTGTTTTAGTTTATTTTATAATCTTGCGTAATCTATTATAAATGCATAAAAATATTTATATTTAAGACCAATACTTTATACATAAATAAATTTCTCTATTAAATTTCAAATTTTATTAGTTGAGATATATTGATGTTAGTCACCTATTTTTATATATATATATATATATATAGTATATATATATATATATACTATTTTGATGTTTTGACATAAGTTTAGACAAAATGGTTAGTATTCTCCTTTGATGGTATTTTCTAATAGAATCAAGGTAGTTCTTTAATATTTATTTTTGTAATTTTATAAATTATATTTTTAAAATGATTGTTTTATTTAAAAACTGGTATTTAAATATAGATATATAATACATAAATAAATATATTGTATAGCTATTTGTGCTATATCATTTAGTTAAAATATGTACATTAGAATATACGATTGACCAATTAGTCAAAGCTTCGTTAACTTTAGATTCGAGTTAGTATATGAAATGCTTGCACACTTGGAGCCGATACACCCATGTCTCAATAGGAGGGAGGGATTCACTAAAGCTCTAATTAGGTCTCTCCAAAACATGTTCCGGCAGCAAGAAACACATCTAATTAATAATTCAAATAAAAAAATATTAAAAGATCAAACGAATAATAATATTATACAAACAAAGATTTTGAGAGAGAAAAGATTTTGAGGAGTCCCTACCTAATTTTCGATACATTTGCCCACAGAACTTATAACAACACAAATTTTCAGAAGCTAGACCCTCGATAACTGAGTTTCCGTTCTCAGCCTCTTCCATGTTAGCTTTTTCCTTGTTATCATCTTCTACAGCTGGTTCCTCTTGTAAGTTTTTTTGTCGACTCTTTTTTTTTAGACACCATGCTTGTAAGTTATACGTACGTTTATAACTTTCAGAGTTACCTAGTCACCACTACTTTAGACAGCCATAGCCTCATCAGTTAGAAGAAGAAAGATGGAGCTCGCATGAAAACAGGGGATGGTATACCAAAAACATTAAAAATAACTATTGAATCTGTAAGCATAAAAAGGGGAACATTCAAGACATCAATTTTCATGTGCTTTCCGCTGAATAAAACGTAGGGAGAGAAGGCTGTATCAGTAAAACGTGACGGCTGCTTCTCCCACCAAACATGATATATAAGCAGACCATCCTCTGAACTTGAAAGCGTGCATAGACTCAGTAGCGGTGGCGCCATTATCGATGTTGTCAAGTGGAATCTGCAGTGCCACCATGTGCCTTTGTCAATACATATATTATAAATCTGAATACATATCAATTGATTAGATGGTTTGGTACTCAATTTGAAACGATCTACATAGCAGACACAAATCTATTGCTAATATGTATAACACACATGTACCTTTACTTTCAAGGATGAAGCGGGCACCATCATCAACTTTTCCAAAATTTTCTTCCATCTTCTGATCTTTCCTCTTCCCCATCTTTCTTTATTGTTCTCTCTCTCTCGCTTTCTCTCTGTCTTCACTCGATGTTAATAGCTTAAAATGTTTCTGCCTTCTTGATCCAGTGACTTTGGCTCCATAGAACTCTTCAGGAACACCTTAATATGTTGTCACCACTATCACCTATGAAGAATAACAGTTTAACCAGATTAAAAAAAAAAAGAGGGAGAGTTTTACAGTAAATTATCTATCACCATCACCGCCTGGACCAAACCCCCAATAGACTTCAAGGATTCAATTCGAGACATGATGAATCCACATTTACGTCGTCACGGAGAGCTCACCATTTTTTAATCAGAAACATAGGTGGTTCATTTAGATCCCAGTTAAGACATATATAAGTCAAACGGACATTGTGACACTGATTTGCAGACTCTATTTTGCTCTTATGCTTTAATACTTAAAATAAAGTTATCTTTCATCAGATGACATACATAGAACTAAGAGAAACAAGCAATGGAATCCAAACCTTTACAATCAACATAGGAATCATGCATATAACTACGAAACCCAGAGAATAAGTAATGGAATACAAACCTTGATGGCTGAAAACCATGTGCCATGTCTCTCCAGAAGCCTGTGATTTTGGTGTTGAGAAATTTAGCAGCCATACGTGTGTTAGGATTTGTTGTGCGGGAATAAGATGTGAATCATATCTCGGCTCCGACATGGAGTTTGTTCTTTATATAATGAAAGATAAGCGGTGGAGTAAATTGAAAGCCATTAGTATCCGCTTTAAAATTGTTTTGAAACGGTTGTTGTTTCGCCTTTGCAGTAGGAAAACGCAAGCTAGGGAAGAAGATGATGGAGTTGAGGAGGCGTAAATTTTTTAAGAAAGAAATTGGAATATGACATGGATAATTGACTACTTATTATTGGCTAAAATTAATTTGCATATGTGGACACTCTAGATGATGATCTCAATCCCTTTTATATATTGGGATCCCTTTTATATATTGGGATAATCAAGAGAAAAATTTAATTATACCACTTGTTTGATACCACTTTTTAAATTGAGAAATTTACCAAAACCAACTTAAATATTGATTCAACTATAAAAAGTATTATTTTTATTTAATTAAATGCAAAATTAACCTAAATGTGTTGCAAAAGTACTAGTCAACCTTTATGACCAAACAAAAAATCAATAATTTATTTTACAATTCTGTCTTTCGTAAGTCTATATGTAACAAAAGAAGTCTATATATGTATAAACCTCCTAAGAAGTCTACATTAGAGACTTATTTTGTAGTCTACATCATAATTTAATCTAATAATATAATTTTAAAAATGTATAACATAATTTTTTGTGAAATTTTTAATTAATCATTAATATAAGTGTTAATATGAAATTTATAATTAAAACTTTATATAATTGAACAATTTAAAAGAATATATATTGATTTGGTAATCTTGTGTTAGACAATGTTTATGGTTTAGCAACAAAATGTTTTAACATGTTATGTCTTTCAGGGTTAGATTCTTTAGGTTAGATTTTATATTGATTTTTTTTTGTTTTATTGATTAAAATTTGCATATTAGTGTTGAGTAGTTTATATTTTGTATATTTGGATATTTGATACAATAATTGAAACTTTTTGGGTTATCAAGAAAACATTTAGGGTTTGAGTTTTGTGGTTTAGGGTTTGGTAGACGTATAATAAAATCTACTTCCTGGTAGACATCTTTTTAGTTTACTTTAATTAGTTTTTTCAAAAAATCATTATTTTAAATTAGATTGAGTTCTTTATGAATTAAAATGTGAAATCATATATTATAACTATTAAAAAAAATTAGTAAATCATATACGGAATATTAAAATTATTAAAACAATAAAGAATAAACAACAATAATGAAATAATCATAGTATACTTCCGAAAAATCTACTATTTAGACTTACAATAAATACAATAAAGTTTACTCCAAAATTTTAATTTTAGTATACTTCAAAAGAAATCTACACTGTCGTAAATTTTAACATAGTTATAATTTTTATCTTCCTATATAAATAAAATTTACACAATCTCTATCTGAAATGACTGCACAAGTTTCTAAAAAAACTCTCATTTCTCTATAAAACTCTCTCACTTCTCTCTAAAACTCTCTTATTTCTCTCTAAATTCTTTGAATGTTAAGATGAAATTTTGTTTAGTTTGTTAAATTTTATCATATCTTTCTCACAATATTATTTTGTGTTTGTAGGTTTATTCATGGTTATCATCTTCCCTTCTAAAAATGTAAATTTTAGATTTATAGATTTTAAATACGTATTTTTATGTTTATATTCAAATAAAATTATAGATTCAAACTCTGTGCATTTACTTTGCTAGTATTTTATCTTATAAATTCTATTTTTGAAAATTTTCAGATTTAAAACTATTTTCACATTTTCAAATGTACATATTTTTTAGATCTGAAAATTATCTAATAGAAGTCTTATAGTAGACTTCTAATGGAGTCTAAAAAAGTCTACAAAAAGAGGGGTAAATGATTTTGTATAATGTTTTTTTTCTCTCATTATTTTATCTTTATTTTACAAGTATTTTCTTCCATGGTTTTTATCTATTCCTCCCAAAAATGTAAGATTTACATATATAAAATTTAAATATGTGTTTTGTATTTATATTTAAATAAAGTTATATATTCAAACTCTATGTATTTACTTTACTACTATTTTTTCTTATAAATTAAAAATTGTAAAGATTTTTTTAATTTTTTTTTTCACATTTTCAAATGTACAATTTTTCTCAAATCTGAAAATTATCTGATATAGTAGACTTCTAATGACGTTTGCTAAAGCTAGTAACTTCAAATGAAATATACCAGCTTTAAAATTTAAGCAGTCTACAAAAGAAGATTTTAATTTTTGTCTTATGTTTTTTGATAGTTTTATCTTTATTTTTAAGTATTTTCTTCCATGGTTTTGATCTCCTCCTCCCAATAATGTAAGATCTACATCTATAATGTGTGTGTTTTGTATTTCTATTTAAATAAAGTTACATATTCAAACTCTGTTTCTATACATTATTACTATTTTATCTTACAAATAATATTTTCTAAAGTTTTTATATTTAAAATTATTTTCATATTTTTATGTATATATTTTTTAGATCTAAATTTTTTTGGAATGAGTGACTACAAATTAAGTCTACTAACTTTAACTTTTGAGTAGACTTCATTAGAAGTCTATTCAAATATGATTTTAATTTTTTGTCTTATATTTTTCTTATAATTTTATCTTATTTTCTATATTCTCTTCCAAAGTTTTCAAATCATCTTCCCAAAATGTAAGATTTACATCTATTAATTTCAAAACTGTTTTTTTTTGTTTATATAAAACTAAATTTATAGATACAAACTCTATGTTTTTACTTTAATACTATTTTAGGTCAAGAACACTATTTTGAAATATTTTGCAGAAAAACTATTTTCAAAATTTGTAAATGTACATTTTATTATCTGAAAACTTTTCGGTAGTGTAGCTTCTAATGAAGTCTATTGGTATGAAGTCTACTTAAAAATTAAGGTTAGTAAACTTCAAATAAAGTCTACTAAACCATAAACTTTAAGTAGACTTCATAAGAAGTTTACTAAAATATGATTTGAATTTTTACTTTATGTTTTTCTCATATTTTTATTTATTTTGCAGATACTCTTTTCCAAGACTTCATTTGAGATATCAAGATTATGAATAATCAAACACTCTAGATTTTTTTTAATAAATTACTTTGTAATAATTTATCATTACAAAATATTCATTTGTAAATAATTATTTTGATGCATAATCTATAAACATTGTGTTCATTTTTAGTTGTATTCACTTGTATGATACTATTAATTTTTGTATGCAATCAACTTTTCAGAAGATACTCTAATCAGCCAAAAAGTTAAAATCATCATAAGCTAAAACAATAACACACATGTGAGAAGAAGAAAATCTATACAAACTGTCCAAGAAATTTCAAGCGTAAATTCAACACTGACTAAAGACCCACAAATTCAACATAAGTTCAACATATAAGATATAAGACAACTCATTAGTTCAACACATAAGACATAATATAACATCCAAAGAAATAAGACAAATCATAAGTTCAAATTTACAGCCACAAACTTCAGTTTTGAAACAAGCTAGCCTTACTAGCAAAATTCTGATCGACATATATATTGTCATTAAAGGACATCGATCTTCCTTCAGCACCAGAGTACTCTGCTTGTTGTCCATCATAAAATACTTTTCATTTGCATCTTCATCATAATCCTCATCTTTAAATTTTTCGTTGGTCACTATACTTTACAACATCCTCAGCATCAACATCAACATCAGCAGTTGCTTGAGCATCATCAACAAAAATCTAGCACCACCATCAGTATCTTCGTCAGTATCTTCATCAACAAAAATACTAGTACTACCATCAGTATTTTCGTTAGTATCTTCATTAGCCTCGTCGTCACCTCCAACTTCTACTTGGCACTGACTTGATACATAAAGGCGTACAATATGTGTCTTACATAACTCGATCAAATTTTGCACTTGTCTATCATTCGTGACATGCATAGGAGGAGTATCCAAACCCATTTACTCTAAAATTACGTCTGGTAAGGAATACGTTAACTCCACCATCTTGGTTTTCTTTTCCAGATCATAATCTTCTTTTGTTATTCCAAGAAGTTCACCATAGGTACAACCATCATGTACAAAGAACATTCTCTCTTTTTCCGATTATCGACCACAAACTTCACAAAGAGCCTTTCACCATCCATTCTCCGTATACAACAGGTAATTCAACCATTACCTGCAAAAAGATTATATTTACCAAATTAGCGAACAAATTTTTTATGTTTGATAATATTATAAAAATAGATTTACAAAGACGTCTACACTTATTAGCTAACTACATAGTTAAACTAAAAAGTTGTTAGTTTCATAATTATAAAATATTATCTTTTCAAAATAGTTCAAGACCATTAAGATTAACATACACACACTGTCAAACTAAAAAATCGTGAAATACGTTATGAATAACACATAAATCCATTTTTTATAGATTTTTCTATGTAGACTTCATATTCAATTCATATAATAATAGAATTTCTTTTCAGTTTACGTTTGTAGACTGTCTTGTAGGTCTATAATTTGTGTTAGTTTTTGCAATTGCAAAATCTATGGATTATTATTTGTATTTAAAAAATAGTTGTGATTTTATACGTGTAGACTTTCTTTTCAGTCTATATTTTTAAAATGTTAGTTTTTACAATTGACCAGAACTTAACCAAGATTTAACTTTCAAAAGTAGACTTCATTTACAGTTTACATTTTTTTTTTTTTAGAACACGTTAGTTTTTGCAATTGACCAAGTTTGACTTTCTACAAATAGATTGAGATGGAAGTCTACATATGTGTAGATTTCTCCTGAAGTTTACTCCCAAATCCGAGAGGATAGTTTTGCATTTGACCAAACTAAAATAGTAGATTCCGTATGTAGTCTACGTTTTTTTCCTAATATTAGTAGACTGAATATGAAGTCTACACTTATTTTTGTTTTGGTCAACTTTTCAATATTTTACTCAAATATAAAACTAACCTATTCAACGCATTCAATTTTTCAGTCAAATGCAAAACTAACTTTTTGTAGAATTTCCGAGCAGGCTACAAAATGTAGACTTTCGATGAACTCTACTATGAAAACTCAAAAGTTGTCCAAAGTTTGGTCAAATGCAAAATAACTTCTTTTACATAGACTTGTTAGTAAAAGAAATGACGAAAACCATGGGTAGATATACAAAACAGTCTACTATCGTGACACAAATCTAAAAAAATAACGAAAACCATGTAAATAGTTACATTGTTCTGGTGTAAAGCTCGTTTCCACCTTTTACCATCGTCCAATCTCTAAATATGAGCAAAAAACCACTTTTGTCAACTCACAACTGAATAAACTCGAAAATATGAAAGTTTAACTTATAAAAGTGAAAGTTATGAGAGTTATTTAGATAAAAATAAAGAGGAAATGAGAGAAAATGAAGATTTGTTGGCTTAGAAAGAGAAAAAAATGGTTATAAATTAAATTCTTGAGCTTTTAAGAACTCAAAAATGGTGGTTCACAATGGTTGGAAAATTGATGATAATGTCATTATTGTAAATAAATAAAAAATCTTTAAGGTATAATAGGGTTTTCCTATTTTTGAAATAATTAAATAATTAATTAATAATAGTAATTTTGTAAATAATTCAAAAACATAATGAGAATTTGGAATTTTCAAGGATGAATAGTAATGACAAAATAGAGGTTGGTTTGGGGATTGACTTGAAATTGTAGGTTAGTTTTGAAAAAGTCCAAAAATTACCACTAATGAATGATTATTTTCATAAATATCCTAAATTTGTGATAAAAATACACTAAGCTATTTTTTTCTAAATATTAGTAAAACATTTATAAACTTAATCTCATCCCCTTAATAATAAACTTTAAAAAATAATCACTAAATCTCAATTCAAATGTGAATATATTTTTGATTGATAGTATTTTTGAAAAATGTTACTTAACTTGTAGTATTTTTAACAATTTCTCATAATTTATCATGTTCTAATTTTTGATATTTGATGAAAGCAATATGCTTTAGTGGTGTTCTTATATCTGGTGACTCAATGTTAGAAAAACATTTAAAAGATATAATGAATTAAATAGGTTATAATATATATTTATATATTATGTGATGCTCATACACAAATATAAATAGTTATAAATAACTAAGTTATATTTTATTTCATTTTTACTAGTTATAAGTTATTTTATATTTTATATATATTTAAGTTTTGAATAATTTTTTATTATTTAATTCGATAATAAAAATAAATGGAATATGCATGTTGTTCAAATTTTTATTTAGATTTGTAAATACAAAATTTCATATAATTTGATATGTATTATTTTGGAAACAATTAGAAAAACTTGAAATAACAATTGGTTGGAAGCTGTATAAGCAAACTAATCTGGTGATCATTAAAAAGTTTATCAACCATTTAATGGTTTAGAACAAGATATTAACCCTTTTTTTTGTTCACTAGAAGTCTAGAACATGATAGTAACTAAATACTGAGAAATCTGATTTTCTGTCAGTTTTGATATCTTGTTCAGTTCAAGTTAAAAGGGTAGTCATAAACTTAATTTAATTTTTGAATTGTTTATTTGATTTCAAATTAGTCGTAAGATAAACTATTTAAAGTAAACTGATACCAGTGATTAGAATACAATATTTAAAATTTTAATTAATCGATCTTTAATGTATTCATAATAAACATATTTTAATTTCTATTTGAGAACTACATTTGTTCAAATAAATTAGAGTTGTTGATTTACAAAATATATTAATGATACTCATTAAAAGTTGATTATTTGAAATTCCAATTATTTGAAAAGAAAATTAGCTATATTTTTATATATACATATGTATAATTTTGATGATGTTTTTATTTTTTAAAAATATAAATCTCCAAAAAGTTTGACATCCGTAGTTACCTAGCTAGGTTCTTAAAATTGGATTGTAGTGAAGTTATTTATTTATTCAAAATCAGAAGATGCCACCATATTATTTCTACAAAACCGCGTTTTTGTAGAAAAAGGAAGGCGACGAAGTTGACACTTCAATTCAGTATACGAATGTGATTTTGTGTGCTTCGATCTATATATACCAGTTGTGGTTGATGACACTTGAGAGAAGAACAAACTAACAATGAAGAAAACAACAAAAGTGTTTCTTCTTCTTCTACGTTTGATGCTTCTTATATGCCTAGTCTTTCAGGTTCGTGTCGCAGAGGCTAGATTCCGCCACCTAGGTCAGTGTCTTTGCCACAGTTATAATTTAATTAGCAACTTACTGTATATACTCTCTAGTTATAGCTCCGATGTTCTTTTGTGTTTTAACATATTGAGTTCGTGTGTTAAAAGGCGAGGAACGGATTGGCGCAACACCTTCCATTGCATGTGGAGGTGCTCCTAAAAGAAGTGAAGTTACAAGAATAATGAACAGGCGCTGTAGGATTTCAAGACCTCCTCGTGCTAATTAGTGATCTCCCTCCAAGAGAATAGCAACGTTGAATATGAACCACCAATAAAAACTCTACTTGTTCAGTTTATTCATTCCAAATAATTGTTGCTTGTTTTGCTAAAGACTATCTTCTTTCTTTTTTTCTGCTAAAGACTTATCTCTTAACAGAGACATTTCTAATTTCTTCTAAAAATAATGTTTTATGTGTACATGGTAAAAATAAAGTTTACAGTAATGATTTCGCAAGCATGTTTGGACTTGATCGACACAATTCAACACTCACTAGTCAAGCTTATAAATCTCTCACTCACAACAAACAGAGTTGTTCTGAAACGTGAAAGCAAAGCAGCCTGAACAGGTGGCTGAAAACAGATTGCTTTGGACACAAATAATTCCAAAGAGACGATACAATCTTTACTATAAATATAATATTTTGGTGTTAATAAAATCAACTATAATGTAATATTCTCGATTACTATAATATCCAAAAAAGTGTAAGAACTAAATTTATAAAAGGTGAGGTTCTGAGCTAAATTGTCAAGATTATCAATCTAAATGAGAAAAAAAAAAACAGAGAATGGCATTGGCAACAAAGTAAAATACAGTTAAAAGATAAATGGGTTACAAACCTCACCACACATCCAAATCCATCTTTATGATCTTACAAACCGCTACAAAAACAATCATCACACCCCACCAACAAAACAATTTCAAATTGGAAAAAAAAAACAATTAAAAAAAAAAAAACTCAAATTCAGAAATCTAAAACTAATGAACAACGCTTATCTCTGACTTACAGATAAGAGGGAGGACAGAACAAGTCACTTTTAAGCTCGTTGTGACCGTCTTTGTCCTCTTGCCACAACCATTTTAGACAAAACCTCTTCAAGATACTCACACCTCTCTCTATGGTGTTCGGTCCATACACATAACTGTCTTATCGCTTCTCTCTTCTCTTCTCCTAACCCCAACAGTGACTCTTTCAATTCTTCCTTCTCTCTTTCTTCTTCTCTTACTTGACCCTCAAGCTTCTTCTCCATCTCTTCTTTTCCCTTCTCCATCTCCTCCTTTTCCTTCTTCATCTCTACCACACATTCCTTCGCCTTCAAAATCATCTTCGTCGCTTCAACCACCGTCTCCTCAAAGCTTCCGTGCTTCTCCTCAAGTTTTTCAGACAGAGATTGGAACCGATCAAGTAGAGTCGTATTCACTCTCTCTGAAATCTTTTTGATCAAACCTCGATATGTTTCATGTGTCATCAAGATTTTCTCCTGGAGCAATGCTTGTTTCTCTAAATGCTTAGCTTCTATGCTCTTCAACTCTTCTTCTTTCTCCCTCAACACTTGCTCCGTTACTCTCAGTTTCTGGTTCGACAAACGTAGTTTGACCTCAATGTTATTCATTTTCTCCATCAAATTCTCAACCTCTTCCCCTTTCATCTCTACTTGGTTACGTAGACTCTCCATCGTCTCTTGTAGCTCTTCGATCTCCGATTCCCTCGATGTTACATCTTTACCTGTCTCTTGCATTCTCCTCTCCGTCTCCTCCAGCTTCGACATGTACTCTTCCAACATCTCCCGAGCTTGTTTGTAATCATCTGTTAGCTTCTTGATCGTTGCTTCACGTTCTTGGAACAAACCGTTGACTTGTTTGTGTTCTTGGCTTAGCGTGTTGTATGCAGCTTCTTGCTCTAACAATGCGTTCTGCACATCGTTTAGCTGATTCAGTAACGCAGCTTTCTCTTGCTTCTCTCTCTCGAGTGTCTGCGCATGTAGACGGTTGTTTTCTTCCAGCGTATTCTCATGATCTTGAGACTTCTTCTCAACCTCTGCTTCTAATCCTTCTCTCTCTTTCTTCACATCTTCTAGCTTCTGATTCAGATCGGTTTCCTTCTCGCCAGCAGCTTCCAGTTTCTGGTTTAGTCCTTTGTTCTCAGTAGCTAACTTCTCAGTTTCAAGTCTCAAATCTCCAATAATCTCTTCTGATTCCTTCAGCTTCTTCAAGGTTTCTTGGTGCTCTGATTCTACAGCTTCCTTCTCTTCAACAGCTGTTTCCAACTTCCTTTTCAGATCAGCAATTTCAAGATTAGCAGCTTCGTTCTGTTTCTTTACAGACTCCATCATGTTGCCGTTGCTCTTGCTCTTCTTATCTGAGTCAGAGTCTGAGCTTGAAGAAGAAGAAGAGCTCTCGTTCTCTCCTTTCCCATGAACTTTGTTCCTGATCTCTCCCGTGAGATCATCGTATTGGCGATACAAGGACTCATAGTCTCTGTAGAATTCCTTCACTAACTCTGCAACCACTGCTCTTTGGGATTCATCTTCCTCAATATCACCACTCTCAACAATTCCCAAGATTCTCTTCACTTTCTCATCTATTTCTGCATTGTTCATTTTCAAGAATTTTTTTCATGCTAAAACAAGTCTAACAACCAAAAGACCTATGGATTTGAAACAAAAAAAAGTGTATGTAGAAGGAAAATTACCAGTTTTGGTTCCTTTGAGCAATTCAGCATTATCAGGATGAAGATGAGGCTCAAAGAAAGATTTCAAGGACTCTCTGATGCTATGCTTTCTCATTTCCAATCAATCAAAATGGCACTTAAACACAAAAGTTTGAGATTTAGAACTGAAAAGTCATTTCTGAGACATGTGGAACTCCCTCAAGCACGATCTCTGTTTTGCACAATTTCACAAAGAAGAGACATGTGAGAAGAGAAACTCTTTAACTTGTTCAAAACTTATGGAAATTTTCTTTTTAAATAATAAAAAGAAGGTACAATCACTTTCATTTAAAGAAAAATATCAAAAGTTAACTAATATTATTTTGGCCTGTTAGTCAACTGGATGGTAACAGAAAATAAAATGGCCAAGTTAGATGCCCAAACAAAATAGAAACTAGAATATTTTAAAATTTAGTAAATGATATGTCATGCCACAGAAGTATATGATTCGTTTAAAATTTAAATACAGATGGATGCACCCTCCTCTGGTAATAAAATGGCAAGAATCATGTTTTAAGATAAAAGAAACTTTTAAAAGTAACATATCCTCAAAAACCCAAGTAAATACTCTCAATCCACCACCAATAAAACTATCTCGAATTTATAATAATAGTGAGAGAGATCCATGTGATATAATTTTTACTGATTAAAAGCTTAAATATCCAAAATTGCTTATCAGTTTTAGCAATGAGTCAGATTTTATATGAAGAGATCTAAAGGTTGCACTCTCTTTTTGGACAATTAGCTTAATATTAAAAATGTGATGAACTTTTTCGACTAATTGCAGTACTAAAATTATATTAAAAGTGATTAAATCCTAGAGTTAAAACATCTCAAATTCCACTTAAATTTTCACTACAAACTCCATTTTAAAGTAAAATATTCATAAATTCTACTACAGTTCAAACTCTAAAAAAAAACTGGGATTATTACTTCAAAAAATAACTGAGTAATTGTATTTCGTTACACCATTAGAATTATTTTAAAGTAAGAAAATAGAATAATACATTAGAGATGGTTTCATACTAGCTAATTAATAAATGCAGAAAAAAAAGTAACGGGTAGGGAAAGTGGAGCCATCAGAGCAACTTTTGGGGAATGGGAACCAGACAGGAACATAGAATGATTAAAAAGACAGCTAATGAGTTTTTTTTTTTTTTATGTAAGCTTCCATTAGGGTTGGGTTGATAGCAAACAATAATAGAGGGCTAGAAGAGACTAGCGAGAGGTTAAAATTTTTTTAGCATTCTTTGAAACGAAGATCCGAGTGCATGGATAACAAATCTATGTTTTTTTTCTTTTTTCGATTCAGAAAAAAAAAAACTCTATTATTAATCCACCGTAAAAAAATAGGGTCATGAGATCTTCTTTGTTTGTGGATAGCCAAAAAATCACCGAAACCGAAACATCATAGAGAGCATAATTTGATTCAGCATATATAATAATAAACTCACTAATAATAAAGGGAGATGGAAAAAGCAGCGAGTTACTTAGTTGTGACTTGTGATCATAATAAAAAAAAAAGAGTAGCTAAGAATGGCTTAATGAAAATCACCACTCGTGATCGGAGATATTACCTGGACAGAAGGTAGACTCGGTGGGAGAGTCGGTGACAGAGAAAGAAGATGAAGAAAAGCTGTGTCCTTCGAATATGATTTTTATTTATGCGACTAGAAATAAAATTCAATTCAAAACTTCGGATACCAGAATAAGAATAAATAGAAAAGAGAGAGATGAGAAAAGTGGTTCAGGTTTTGACTTCGGACTTATCAAAGCTACCCTGTCCTGTATGCTGTGTCTCTGTCATGAGAAATTTCTTCACATTCCACAAATGCCCCTCCACTTAACTTCTTATTACCGTTCTTGTGTTTCCCATTGATTGACTCTATTCCTCTTGAGCGGAGCGTTTCCCCCTTCACAGCTGGCATTTTCCATAGTTTTCACTGTTCTAAAAAGTTTTGTAGGTAGCACATTAGACCATCTCCATCCGGGGTTCTTAGAGGGGTTCTTAGCGGAATTTAAGAATCGGTTCTTAACTTTAACAAAGAAAAAGTTAAGAACCGGTTCTTAACTTTTTCTTTGTTAAAGTTAAGAACCGGTTCTTAAATCCCGTTAAGAACCCCTCTCTAAGAATCCCTCAATGGACATGCTCTTAGGAAAAAAGACTATTTCATACCCAATATATCAGGATATTTTCAATTTATACCTAATTTATATTACTATGCAGAAATATACATGAATTTTCAAAAATTTTAAATAACATCTGATATTTATTTTTTTGGTGAAATCATACACCAGTCGCCATATCAACTGCCACATCATGTGTATGACACTAGTATATGATTTCCTCCAAAAAAAATAAACATTAGGTATGTTATTTGAAATTTTTGAAAATTCAAGTATATTTTTGCACAGTGATATAAATCGGGTATGAATTGAACATATCACAATACATCATGTATGAAATTTATCTTAATAAAATTAATATTATTAATAAAAATTCGTTTTTGATTATATAATTAATTATATATAAAATTCATTAAGGGTATCATCGACTTTGACCGCTCTAACTTTTAACGTGAGAGCTCGAATGCGAAAAATCACTTCGCAAATAATAGTAAAGATAATGCTTTAATAATAATTATAAATCAATATATTATAATATAAAAATTTACAAAATAAAAGTAATATAAATATTATAGTTTATAAATTATAATATTTAATATAATAAACCATATTTATTTTGTTCCGTTAAAATAGATGTTTTAGAAAAAAATATTTCACAAAGTAAATTTTTATATTTTTGTGAAATATTGTAAACTTCAAGAAAACTTATCATTTGCTAAAATGATTGAAAATTGAAATTACATATAAAATATTATTTATTATAATGATTAAATGTGCTTTTAATATGTGTGAAAACACTATAAATCTAATTTTATGAAATTAATGAAGTATTATTTAATATATTATTTAAATTTGTAAACATTTTAGATCGTTTAACTAATAATTTAAACATCATAATTGCTAAATGTTGAGCCAGGGCCTATTTAACGTATATCATTTTTAAATAAAAAAGAATGTCAACAAAACCTATATCATTTTTAACTAATAGTTTTTGTCAATAAACCTTTTTAATATTTCTATTGTAAAAAATATTTTATCATTGATTTTTTTTATAAATTAAAATTTAATTATATTAAAATATTAATCTACTATATATAATTAGGACTGAATCCTGCAATCCGAGCCCGGTCAGCTCTAAAAATTATTGAACTTCTATATAATCTTATAAATCCAAAAAAATGAATCTTTCGGACTAAATCCAATTGAACTTTGGATATTTTGGGTCTAAGCCTATTTGAGCTATAGTCGATCCAAAATCCCAAAACTTTATATTTTAGTTTAAATATTATCATATTTACAATCAAAAATATTATTAATATTGACATATTATTTTAATATTTTTGATCCAAACATTAATAAAGCAAATATGAAAGTTGTTAATGAACCTTATTGTTTGATTATTACAAGTGTCACATTTTTTATTTTTTTTAAAATGTACCTTCTACTTTATGTATAACATGTTTTTTCAAAATACAGAGTATGATAAATTTGATAATGTTTATTATAAATTTAATTTTTTATATATACTTATTTGTAATTTATTTTGATTATTTAAATTATATTAAATTTGATATTTTATAATAAAACACTTTTGATAAAGGAAAAAAAAATAATTTTTACTTTATATTTAAAAACAAAAAGTTGAAACTATTTTTATGAAAATTCATATGTATTAAAATGATAGAAGTGACAATAACGCATTATTTTTTAAAAATTCCAAAAAGGCTGAAAAGCACAAAAAAATAAAAAGCTTGAAAAACCCTAAATCTTATAGCCATATAAAGCGTGAACTAAACTTAAATATTTATGGGTTTAACGGGTTATGACGAAAGTGGTCATTAGTATCATTTGGTCGGAAAAAAATATTCGTCGGAATTTCATCAGAGTTTTCGACGACTTTCTGACGAATATCGAGAAACAACATTCTCACAAACTTCCGACGATACTCCGACAACATCTTCCGAGAAAAGAGTTCATCGGAAACACTATATTCCGACGAATTGTGGTCGTTGGAATATACCGATGAAACACTGGTTCATCGGAATATACCGACGAGCCTTAGTCATCGGAATATTCCAAAGAAACAGTTCGTCGGTATATTCCGACGACATTGGTTCGTCAGTATATTCCGACGAACCAGTGTTTCGTCGGTACATTCCGACGATCACAATTTGTCGGAATATAACGACGAACCAAAGGGTCGTTAGAATTATGTATTTTTAAATATAAATAAATTTTGCATTTTTATTTTTTTATATATTAAAATTTATTAAATAAACAAATAATATTGTAAATTTTAAATTCATACAAACTGAAATAGAAAAAAAAACATTCAAAAAGTTTTAAAATTCAGAAAAAACATTCAGAAAGTTTTAAATTCAGAAAAATAAGAAACCGAAGAAAACAAATGTTCTAGGCTCTCCAATATCTCGGCGTTGGTCTTATTTTTGATCTGTCATCTCAGCAAGAATAGTGGCGTTCTGCTTTTCTAATGCCACAATCCGTTCATCTTTGTTCTGTAGCTGCTTCAGAATCATGGGATCGATATACAGAACTTGCGAAGAAGACGCCAAAAACGAAGAAGCACGGCGGGCCAACCCAACTAAACAGCCTCCTTTTCTTTTAAGAACCGCCTACAAAATATTTAAAGTTAGTAAACTACATTATAAAATAAATATATTAATAAAAAATTACCTTTTCGACCATCTCATTTATTTGTAATCGGAATAAGTTGGTTGAAGCTCCCATAGAATCACCGTCATCAGACTGAGGCTGAGAAGCTAGAAAAGCTTTTGAGTTTCCACCAACTTAACGACGTCTCTGATCACGGCGTCCTGAATTTGACCCGTCTTCTTGTTAGTGTGAACCTCATTAATGAGATGGAGACGATCAACGGGATTACCGTCGTTTGCTTCAATCTAAAAAACAGCCATTAGGCAAGGAATATATAAAAATATTTATTCAAATAAATATAAAGATAAATAAAAAAATAAAACTTACAAGTTGATCCTCATTAGAAGACATAGAGCAAGCGCCGAGGTTGTGCACATATATAGTTCGTCGGAAGGTCCTCGGTATATTTCGAGGAATTTCCGAGGAACTTGTCAACTTTGAATGAAACCACAGTTCGTCACTATGTCGTCGGTATATAGTGACGGAATACCGACAGACTTATTATTTATTTATTTTTAAAATACAACTTATGTAAGATGTACAACAACTAATAAATACAAGTCAAATAATAAGAATTCCTAATCAGAATCATCAGAATCTTCATCAAACTCCCCACCTCATCTTTTGCCTCTGAATGTACAACAACATCAAGTCCAAACTCGGTAAAATTCTCAACGAGTTCAACATCTGCCAAATCTTCAACTGCACTCACGTTGGTGGTAGAGTCTGGTTGTAATGGTTCATTAACTGAGATTCCATCCACTCGTCCTTTTGGATCGATTTGCGTTACAGTGACCCATGGATCGTCTCTGTACGTCACTCGAAGATAACTGATGTATCACATCTATCAATTATACAAGGTATTAGTAAAATATAAACTATTAATTATATTATTAAAATATTATGAATAAATTGACATACCTGATCAGTTTACGAAGCAAGAATGAAGGGATCATAATATTAAAGTTTCCGCTGCGAATGAATCGATGTAACACCAAACACATGAGTCTTCACTCCTCTATCTGGTGTGGTGTCATATCAATCACAATAGAATACTACACACCGCAATCCAACCATACCAGGAAATTGGATTTCTAATATTTCTTCTATGTTGTTGTAGTAGACATCGTCATCGGAAGAAGACGAAACACCAGCATCATATGTTGTCCTAGAATGACCTTTCCTTGTGAATGTATATCTTCGCGTACAATATTTTGGATATGATCTGACCACTTCGTACAGTAGTTGAAGACATGCAACAAGTTTCTGAACCTCATAGTATGAACCCGGTGCAAGATTATCCTCGGGTAGAATACCTTTGACAAAATCAATAATCGCATCCACACATTCTTCAGCTAAATTATAGTATGTCGTAATACCCATTAATCTAGTTGCAGATGATAAGGGTGAATGACCATCTCTACAACCTTTATACAAAGGTTGTTTTCCTGCATCCAACATGTCAAAAAATTTCCTAGATTCGAGATTTGTATTTCCCCCTCTATAATGATCATGTACCATCTACTCAGTACATACACAATAATCTATATCCGTTTTAGGTTCTTCTAACTTAATAATATCAGGCTGAGGATTGTTAACAGTCTGAGGTTCGCTAGTATTACCATATTCGTAACCAGTTTTCCCATGAAGATACTAAACTTTATAATTACGTGAAAACCCTCTCATATACAAATGAGTCCAAACATCATTTTTTTTTTATAATCCTATTATTATTGCAAGTAGAGCATAGAATCTTAACATACCGGTTTTTGCATTCGGTTGCTGTTGAACAAGCCTCATGAATTCTCCAATCCCTAGAACGTATTCTTTCGTAAGCAAATTGGTGTTGGGATCCATATGAGGTTTATCCATCCATGTACGATAATAAACTCCTGAAGACATAATTTTCTCGGAATTGTTGTGATTAGAAAGAGTGAAGAGAGAATGAGGAGTGAATGAGTTGAATGAGGAGAAATTGCATTTATAGGAAATTGCTTACGGCAATCCGCTGACATTCCGATGACCACAACGGTTATATCCATCGAAATTCTGTCTGTATTTTCCTATCTCAACGGCTATAAAACGTTCATATGTATTTGTCAGCAATGGTCAAAAGGATCGTTGGAATTTCGTCGGAATAGACCGACGAAATTCCAACGACTACAACGGTTGTATAAGTAATCGGAATGTCGTCGCAATTGCGTCGAAATATACCGACGAATTTCCAACGACATCAACGGTTATATATTTTATCGGAAGATCGTCAGAATTTCGTTGGTATATTTTGACGAACCACTTTGTGTTGGAAGTCGTCGGTATATTCCGACGAATTTTTGACGACTTTGTATTTTTTTGTTTTTGTTGAAATTCCGTTGGATAATCGTCAAAAGTGTCCGACGACTTTGGTGTCCATCGGAACGTTCGTCGGAATATAACGTATTTTCTTGTAGCCAAAGGAGAGATGTTCTGATAAATAAAGGTGACGAACCAACCACTACTACACCCAAAATAGCTTTTATTCGTCTTCTTTTTTCGACTTCGTTAAAGCTAACTATTTCATCTAGAGAGAAAGCAAAATTAATGAGTAGCATGAACTTTTTTTCTTTTTATTTTTGAGTAGCATGAAACTTTTCTCCTCTTTTCTGTATCTTTTCACGTATTCATTTTATTTCACTCATGGTTTGTTTACGTTATATTCTCGGTCAGATTCAGGCATGCATGCGTTTTTAAAATGTGCATAAATTATTTACTTAGTAGATGATGTGCATCTAAAAAAAAATCTCAAGGTTTGAATGTAGTAGAAAGCAAGACTTATGAACTGCAGACTCCCGTTGGCTGTAGTTTCAGCTGTATATTCCCTAGACTCTTTTCATGCATTTGAACATTTATAAACCCTTAAATATAAAATGTTTACATTATCGTCAAACAAGGTATCCATATAAACGTTTTACATAACTGTCAAAACACATTAGATCCACGATCTTACAATAAACATTTTCATATTTTGCAAGATGGGTAGATGATTCTAACGTAAATAGATACAACAATAAAACTTTAAAAAAAAAGCCTTTCGTGAACACAAAAGAGTTGAGTTTTGTAACATTAGGTCTTAAGAGAAACCTTCAAGACTGATTTCTTGAGGTCATCGTATCGATCTCTTTGATAATCCACAAGAACACAGAGTTGTCTTATGGCTTCTCTCTTCTCTTCCCCTAAGCTCAACAATTCAACTTCTCTCCCCTTCACATTGATCTCAAGCTCTTTGATTTTCGCTTCAAATTTGGTTACAACCTTTGCTAGACTCAGTTTCTCAGTTCCTTCTTCCGCAAGTTTCTTCTCTAGCTTAGATAACTTCTCCTTCAACAAGGTCTCTTGAGCTTCTCCGCATTCAAGCTTTGCAGCTAGAGTTTCCAACTCGCTCTTCTTCTCACACACCCAAAACTTGGCGGAATCAATCTCTTTTGCTAGCCTAGCAACTCTGTCGGTGTGTTCCTCTGCTTCCTCCAGCTTCTTGGTGGATCTTGCATACCCTTTTTCCCAAGTGTCTTTGATTCTTTTGAAATGGGTTTGGTAAAAGAGCAAGCTTTTTCTAGTTTCTTTGTTTTCTTGAACAATGTCTCGTATTTTGAGATATTCGTTCTTGCTCTCCAAGTGTATTTGTTCAGCTACATGGATCCTCCTGTACAGTATCCTGATATGGTCTTCTATCTTCATCCGGAAATCTTCAGCTATTTCTTCCATTTTCTTCTCAATGGTATTTGGATTCAGCTTCGTGTCTCGGCTTGAACCAAGTGACCAACGTTTTGATTGCTTCAGATCTTCACAGAACTTGTCAATGCTCTCTTTCTGTTCTTTCACAAGTCTTTCCTGTTCCTTGATTTTTGCCGACATCCTGCGAGATAAATAGAACTGGATGATCTGAGATTTTATGAAGCCATAAATATTTTTATGTTAATTAGTTAAAAATGATAATTAAAGTATCTCTAACCTCACTTCATTTTTTCTTTAAAATAAAGTAAAATGAAATATTAAGTAAAAAATATTTCAAATCTACTCTATTTTTACCCCCATAATAAAATTTATTCCATAAATAAAGTAATCTATTTTTTTTTCTGTTCATTACTCCATTATAAAATAAGAAATGAAATAGGGTTAAAATATTTTTACTCCATATTTTATTTTATTCCATTTTGGAACAAAAATAGAGATGCTCTTAGAAATCAGGTGTGTTCTATGTATAATAGTTCTTTAAAATTTGAGGATTAAGGCGAATATTTCATTCCACAACATGCCATGTATATAAACCAAATACTTAAAAAATTTGAAGTTGAATGAAAATGTTATATTGTTTTACCTGCGAATAACACCATCTTGTTCCTTGACAAGTTTCTTCTGATGAGAAAGTTCAGCTTCCAGTTTCTTGCTCTTATCTTCATTTTCATCGGTGTTCTTGATCTCTCTCTCCATCTGTGATGATTCAAGTTCTGTGATTCTTGAATGCAGCTTCTGGTTTTCTTCTCTAAGATGGTCAATCTCTTCATTCAACTTATTCCTCTCTCCATCTGTTTCTTGTTCCACACTCTTCACTTGCATCTCTTTCTCTGTAACTTGTTCAACTTTCTTGTTCCGCAATGATTCAAGCTCATGTTTCAAACTGCTTACCTGATCCATCAAGCCGTTTACACGTTCTTTGTCCTCAACTCTCTTGACTTGAAAACTTGCAGCCAACTCCGCGTTCCTCTCGCGGAGAAAACCAATCTCCTGCTCCAAGTTTCTCAACTGGCACTTCAAATCTTCAATCCTCGACGTTAAACCTAACTCACTCTTACCAAACTTGTTCACAAGTGTCGATATCTCATCTCCTGTCTCTTTCAAAACAAGTTTCAGACCGGAGATCTGAGACCTAAGCCCTTTGTTCATCTCTCCTAGCTGCTTACTTTCGCTAGCTTTCATCTCAATCTCTTCTTCCAAATCTCCCTTACGATCACACTCAGCTTTCGCCTCTCCTAGCTCTCGTTCTAGCTCCTTCACGCGTAAAGCCAGTGCATGTTCTTTCTCTTCAGCCTCGTTCCTCAATGCTTCAAGCCTGCTTTCTTGCTCAACAAGATTCTCTATATCCTCCGATGAAGCAATACGCGATTGCACTCTACTTCTGCCACCGCTTCTTGTCGGATCCAAATCTTGTTGGAAATCATCAATGGAATTATAAAGAGATTGACAATGCTCTTGGAGATCGGTAGCAATCGCTAGAAGCTCTCTCTTTGAGTCTCTTGGGATCTTGTTTTTGTTTTGGAGGAATTTTAGAAGTCTTGACACTTTCTTCTCAACTTCTGTAGAGACAACAAGAGAACTAACCAAACCCTTACATAAACAATTTTCAAAGAACTAAAATAACATCATCATTGAGCATTTTTATTCAAACAAATCTTACCTGTTTTTGCTTGCTCCATTTCCAAGAAATTTGAAATAAAGTCTTGGGATGCTTGTTCTTAATTGTCTCTGCATTTGAAAGTGCAACAAAGATTATCGATCCAAATGAATAAGAAAAAATTTCCTACAAAATCACAAAGAAGAAAAACTTTTTTTTCCCCAACGTATGCATTGCTTTGAGAAATAACGTGTATATCAAGTTTTGTCTTATAAATTCATAATCCCCCTCCCCCAAATTAGAATGTAGTACTCGTTTTGAATTGTTTTTTTTTTACTCCAGGACATGCATGAATTAAGAAGAAATACATATACTACACTCATTAATTAAGCAGGAATTAGAAAACAGATTGGTTCAAATGATTTCACGGTTTCCTAATATATATAAGGATCAAACCACAATGCATGAAAAAAGAGACCAGTTTTCTTTTTCTAAGGACGTAGATTTAAGGTATGGAAAATATAACAAATTAAACTAGATTCCACATACCTACGTAGCACCAGCTTGATTATATTGTTTAGTCAAAAACTATCGAATTTCTGAGCAAAATCAAAATCTTTAATACATTGACATTTTGACTTCTCCAGAAAAAAGGTTAAAAGAATTACCAGGTATATCTGAAAATCAAATAGTCCTTTCTCCGCAGTCCTCGGAGAAATCTGTTTCTTTTTTATTTTATTTTTGAATTAGGAAGAGACAATTCAAGCAAAAAGAAAGATAAATATTAGGGGTGGTGGGTGATCAGAAGAAAAAGGAAAAACAAAATGAATGGTTTATTTTTGACTCTCTATTTACATATACAAAAGCCTTTTGTTATTTTTGTAAGAACCACCCGGTTTAATCCGGTTAAAAAATCTGTTAAGAAGACATAATTAGCTCAAAAACTATGTTTCTCACAACTACAGATTGAATAAAACTCGGCAACCATTTGCGTATCATTTTGCTATATAACCACTAAAGATACACACACATATTTAGACTTCCAAAAGAGATGGCAACCAAGTCATAGCATAAAATTTAAAATAGATATGGCTTGTTCGGTTTCATCGAGAGACTTTTTTTTTTTTTCAAAGACAGCACAATCACAACTCTGGTGACAAGACCACATATCTATCATATACTCTTCGGATATTACAATGGAACATTGTTACTCTTACTAGAACATATGTTCCTATACTTTCATCTTCAACTTGGATAAACGGATATTACACATTTCTGTTGCGTTTCAATTTGTTATGACTTTATCCGACATCTATAGTCGTAAATACAGACATGCTAATCCATTGGTTTTCAAATATGGACAATTTATATATTATATTATATCAAAAGGCTAATTGTTAGGACGGGTCATTATTATTTGTTACTTGCCTTGTATTATTACTTGTTTCGTACTCGTTTTAGAAAACTAAATTTTATTAGAGTTCGTTACGTATTAGGACACATTTATATCTTCTTTAACATATTAAGACACATTATGCTTGAAGTACACATTCTCGGTTCTCAAAATAATTTTTAGACATAAAAGCCTTTTGCTTTACGAATTGAGATAGGAAAGTATATTGTTTTATACTGTTTAGTTAGTAAGGATCATACTTTTAATTAGCTTTTAGTTAGTTTGGTTAGGAGAAAAAGTAACGTGAAAACAAAAACATCATATATAGTTAAATTTTTTTTGGTTATTTTATATTATATATTATTATTGTTATTTATCATACCTTATGTTTTCAAATGCTTTTATTTAAAAATTTAAGATATATAAAATAAATATAACTATTACACTAAATTATATATAAAATTGTCTATTTTTTGACATCCATTTTCATATATATTAATATTTATCAAAAAAGTGTGGACATGGATACAATAATGTGTATAACAAAAATGTGGATATAAAAACAATAATGTGTATAACAAAAATGTGGACATGGACACATTTTTATTTTGTTGTGTGTTTGTGTGTTAAGAGTACATGTATTTCGTAATGAAATGAAAGAACATATAATAGTGAATTGTGTAGATAGATTCATGTGGGAGTGTCTATTATCTGTTGTTGGATGGGAAAGTAAAATGAAAATGTAAGAATAGAATAATATGTGCTTTTTATCCTATAATAGTATGTACCATATAGAAATCTGTTTTTTTTCTTATTATTTTGATATATATATATATATATATATATATATATATATACTTTATACTTTAATGTTTAACTAAAATTTTCAAATTATAATTTAGTGCATATATTTTCGTGGACGTGGACAAGAAAATGTGGATAGGGATTTTCGTGGACGTGGATAAAGAAAGTGTAGATAGAAATTTTATGAACGCGAGAATTGAGAGCTTGAAGTAAATTTGGGTTGCTCGATGTGGTACACTGGATCCAATTTTGATGTTTCCCGATTGAGAAGACGACGATTAGGGTTCATAAGAGGTCGGAATATTTTGGGGTTACGACGGACCTATAGAAGTGAGGATTAATCGATAATTGGGAAATGAGAATCCTTGTGGGTTAGCACGAGTGTAGACGAATTGAAAGAGGGAGGATTGTGAGAATTAAGAATGTGAGAGAGAGAATGAAGTGAACCGAGAGAGAATGAGAAAGAGAAAAGTAGATCTGATTGTTGATTTTTAAATTACTTTTTAGTATATTTTTATTTAATTTTGTTCGCTTTCTAGTTGGGGATTTCGTTTCGAATTCAGTTAGTAGGGATGAGGGTGTCGTTGGGGGTATTGGTGACAAATCACACTAAAAAAGTGTGTGGCAAGTGGGAAGTGACTGAAAGCATAATTGGAAAGTAATAATGTGTCTCATAGTGTAAAAATCTCATTTTATTATTTAGTAATTCAAATCAAATCAAGTATTATTATAAAGTACTTGTCGTATTACTCATTACTTATTACTTTTCTAAAAATACTTATTAATTGTTAAAAAAATATTTATTACTCGTTAAAATATACTTATTATTCATTAAAAATATTTATCTCATTATTTTTATTTCAAGTACTTGCATATAAACATGTGATTTATAGATAATTATTTAATTTTGACAAATAACAAACCGAGTCAACTAATTTACAAGGGCAATTCTCTTAAATAGCCCTTTTTAAGTTTTTGTCACAAAAATAGCCCTCAAAAAATAAAATGACCAAAATAGACTTTTTTTTTTTTTGAAATTTTGATTTTTTTTATTTATTTTTTGAAATTTGAAACCCTAACCCCAAACCACCCATTTACTCTAAACCTTAAAGTCCAAATTAGTTAACCCTAAAGGTATAAATGCATATAAATGAATTTTTTAGCTTCTAAAAAAAACATTTTGGTCATTTTCTTACTTAAAAGCTATTTTTGTGACAAACAACCTAAAAGAGGCTATCTAAGGGAATTTCTCAATTTACAATGTATTAGTTTTTTCTCTGAGTACTTGATAGAAGTATTTAATTTAAACAATCCAAATACAACTACTAAATTAAACTACTCAATTAGCTATAAATTAAACTACTCCATTAGCCAAATAGCAAGTACCTCAAAATTAGTAAGTATTTGTTTTGTGTCCGATTCTGCTTACAATTCCCATTAATAATGTTTTTATTTGTAGGTGGACATATCCAATTAGTGAACAGTGTTGTTTATTTCTTTTTTTGTCAACTATCCATTTAACTAGACAAAGTTGTGATTAAATGAGTTGATTTTCAAAAAAAAAAAAACATTTTCATTTGTCTGTGTCTGATCTATATGAGAGAAAATACGACTATTCTTACCCCGAATAATATGAATCAAGCTCACGTCCTATAATCTATGGAATACCTCAATCTCCCTCGTGAATGATGGCAAGTCTATCAGATTCGTAGTCAGTGTTTATTTCCTTTTTATTCATTTGTTTATATTATTTTCTCTCATCTGGTATAACAATTTCCATGTATCAGTCCGAAGGTCCATATCAGGATTGTAAAGGTCCAGACCCATTAGATTGTCTCTCCTCTAACAACTAGGTTAAAACTTAAAAAGAAAAAATGGAGTTGTATATAAAGGCATACAAATAAAATAAGGAGTTCTTCTGAGGGCTTGTTTCCTTTTTCTGATACCTCCAACTTCCAAAGACAGGATCTGCTTCAAGTAGCAAAGCCCTATACTGGATCAATGGCAACACCGCCAAATGAACCAGATGACACTGTTTCGGCTAGTAGTATGTTCAACCCAAATCTTGTGAAAAAATGGAAGCTCTTTCATCTTTCAGACACAAGCTGAACATTAATAAAGTGGTTGGGACAAATGAGATGCTGAAGGATAGGAAAGTTATCAATCTCAATGCCTGGAATCATGTTGGAACATTTGAGGAGAGAATTCAAATCATCAGAGAAGCACTAACTTGTCTAACAATTGAGGTGAGTGTTAGGTCTGTGGGTGCTCTCAAGGTATGTGCTTGGGGTTTACTTTCGTGTAAAAATCCAAACCAATCTGTGTTTGGTGGGTTATGGGACAGTTCCAAGGCAACAGAGCTTGAAGAGTACACTCGACTCCCTGATGGAATACTGTGCAAGTCATCCAGATGGAGATCCCCTGATGATAAAGATTTGATTTGCCCAAAAAAAAAAAAAAAAAAATAAAAAAAAAATAAAGATTTGATCAAGTTCACCTACAGGCAACGCTTTGAACTGGGTGAGAATGGCATGTTTTTATTGCGCTGCAGTGTTAAGACTAGCTACCAAGGAGCATGATGCTCTTGTAAAGGCTTGGTCTTGTCTTCCAGATCATTACCGGAGTTTTTACAAAACTCCCATAGAGTATAGTCTCTCACTGGATCATGAGTGCTTGAAATGTGTGAGGAGACTTTTTCAGAACAACACAATAATTCGCAACTCAGTAGCTCCCTTTCTTTTAGCATTCCAAGAGCTTAACGGAAGCAAGAATCAAGGTATCTGCAAAACGTTGTTTGAGAACCATTTGGGGTTTACAGGACTTCATGCTTATACTCTGTTTGTCTCAAATGCTAGTAAACTTGCTGTGCCATACCATGTGTTTCGTCATGTACTCCGTCATCACGCTACTGAAGAAGGCCTAGAAACAATTATGGAGATAATAAAACGCTATGAGGATCCTAGCTTAGACGAGGGTGATAAAAAGTCCATGTGTACATGGATTTACTCTAGGATCTTCGACTCCGATATGTTTGGCAGTCTGCAAACAAAGAGGTGTATGTTTTTAGCAGCTTTACTAGCTGTCGTTGCAGATACCATTGGAGGAACATCATCATCATCAGGTCAAGCTTCTAACATCAAACAGTTGTATATTCAAAACAACCAAGATGATCTTCATCTGTGGACTGGAAGAATAATTGCATACTGTAACGAGTTTAAGGAATCAGCCAAGAAGTAAATCTACTACTGGTTTACTGTGTACTTTCTAATGACCTATCTAGTTGCTTTCTTATTCTAGTTTTGTTAAGGGAGGTACCATTTGATATCAACCTTAAAATCATTATTTACTAAAAATGGTTTGCACTTTCGATTATTCTTCAATACATAAATAAATAGGAATCCTAATGATAACTGCACTAAAGATAAGATATATCTCTGCAACTATCGTCAGCAGTTTCCTTACCATTCACTTCTCTTTTTTTTTGGAACAAATCATTCACTTCTCTAAAATCCTAATTCAAGAGCTTGTTACTATCCTCATCTTCCTACTGAAACATCCTTTTGCCAACCATGGCGTCCTTGATCTCCCTACTCTTCTCCCCTTAACTCTTATCATCTATAGCAACATAGAGCCAACCAAGTCATGAACTGCTTCCGCGAAGTTAAACCCAGCTAATACCTGGCAATTTACCTCCAAAGCTTTCTGAAACTCCATCTCTAAGCATCTCTGCTTCATCCCATTTCCCATATCTTGCATACACATTAGAGAGCATAACGTTGTAAACACTTCTTCTCTCTTCATTCTCGTTCTCCTGTATCTTAGTTGCTACAACTTCAGCTAACTGAGTATTCTCGTGAACTTCACAACATGACAATAATGCTCCCCAAATCCCTGAATCAATCGGTCTTCGCAGTGACATTACAAACTCAAATGCTTCTTCCAGTTTTCCAGCCATTCCCATCAGCTTCACAATGTAAACATGATGTTCTGTCCTTGGCTCAACACCAAACTCGCTCTTCATTCTCATGAACATCTCTTGACCTTCGTGTAAAAGACCAGAATGGCAACATGTGCAAAGAAGAGCAGAGAATGTGACCTCGTCAGGTTTCAATCCCATCTCAAGCATCTCGTTGAACTTTTCAAAAGCAGAGGAAGCAAATCCGTGCAAGCCAAGACCCAAAATAACAGAGTTGAAAGAAACAACGCTTTTCTCTGGAACTTTAGCGAAAAGAGTCATCGCTGAGTCAAGAATCCCACATTTTGAGTACATGTCTATAAGAGCAGAGCTAACCTTTATATCCAGTTCCAGCCCTTGTCGAATAACATAACTGTGCAATTCTTGTCCACAGAGCGAATCCGACAACTCAGAACAAGACCCTAGAACAATCGCAACAAGAACAGAATCTGGCTTCTTACCACTCATTCTCAGCTCATTAAACAAACACAAAGCCTCCTTGTGGTGTCCACATTTCGAGTAACCCGTTATCAAAGAAGAACACGCAACTAAATCAGTAGGCTCAGAGATGCTACTAAACACACCACAAGCAGAAGCAATACACTTACACCTCGAGTACATGCTCACCAGAGCAGAACCAACATAAGAATGAGAGTCTAAACCCACTTTCAAACAAAACCCATGAACAGACCGAGCAATGAGTGTTAAACCAGGATCAATCACTCCAGTCATCAAGGCCACCATCGTATAACAATCAGGTCTATTCCCTTGACGCAACATTAAGTTAAACACATTGATTCCTTCTTCACAAGATCCATATCCAGAGAGCATAGCATTCCATAGAGGAACATCTGGCTCTGCTACTGAAAAAAACAACTTACTCGCTTCAAACGTAAAGCCAGCTTTTGAATAAGCTTTAACAAGTGTACTGCCGCAAACTCGGTCAAAACCAAGACCACATACAATTGCATTTCCATGGATACACCTCAATCCCTCTGTATCAAAACTCTCTGAAAAGGCACGTGCTAAGCACGCATAGGTGAAGCTATCAGGCTTCGTATCAGAGCTAAGCATCTGAGAGAAGAGTGACAAAGCGGGACCAAGATGAAGAGCTTTAGCGTAAGCTCGAATAACAGAGTTCCAGAGGAAAACGCTTCTCTCAGGAAATACGTCGAACAGGTTGCGTGCAGAGATAAGGTCATCGTTTAAGGAATAGTATCTAACGAGCTGCGTAGCGAAATAGGGATCACGCGCGAGTTGGGACTTGGTAACGAAGCTATGCAGCTTCTGGGTATTCAACTTCGTTTGAAATTTCCTCGAGAACTCATTGATGATCAAACGTAATTGCGACTGCGATGACATTTGCAGAAGCTAGAAAAGTGAACAAGGAAAGTATCCAACAAAAGCAATGTTCTAAAAATAGGTTTGCCGCTGCAAATTATGAATTTCATAAAATCTAATTGTACAATTCTCTTAAATAACCTTTTTTATGTTTATATCACAAAAATAACTTTAGAAAAATAAAATGATCAAAATAATATTTTTTTTTTGAAATTTTCGATTTTTATTTTATTTTTATCTCTTTTTTGAAATTTGAAACTCTATTCCCAAACCCACCATTTAACTCTAAACCCTAAAGTCTAAATTAGTTAATCCTAAGAGTATAAATGCATATAAATAAAAAATTTAGCTTCTAAAAAAACTATTTTGATCATTTTCTTCTTTAATAACTATTTTTGTGAAGAACAAACTAAAAAGAACTATCTAAGAAAAATTCTCAATCTACTTTATACCATTTAAATTAGTTTAAACAGTTATAAATTAATTTTAAAATTGATTTAAGTACATGTAAAATAGTTTAACTTAGTTAAACTGAACAATAATAATAGTGTAAATCCATAAATTTATCTACTTTACTTTTTATATATATAATTTTATAATTTATCAAAATAATTTTATAATTAAATTTAAAGTTTGATTTTTTTTTTATAACTGATTAATTTTTATAATACTATTCATCAAAATAATTTTATAATCAAAAGAACTTAAACTCTAAAAGAGTAAAAATTACACAAGTATTCAAGAATTGAAACTAAAGTTGTCTTATCGGAAAACTTTTTGTCATAATATAAGATTCTTGCAAAAAAAAAAGAAGTGTGTATATGTGTGTTTGAAAGCTAAGTTAGCTCAGAGTCGGAAGCAGGACCAGAGAGATGTCTACTACGTCTTGTATGGCTCAAAGGACTCATAGGACTCAACGGCAGTCTTGCATCCTTCCTTGCTTTGCTGTTTCTTCCAAATGGACTTAGCGGCAGTGTCACTTTCGGTGCTGGTCTTGGCTTTACTGGCGATGATCCTGCTGACCGTAAACCTTACAACATTTGAGAAAGAGTTAATAAGTCTTTTTTAGAACTAAAGATCAGTTTGGTTACTTGTATAAATTGTAAACTCTAACCTGCGTTTGAGTTTCTTCTGAGTTTGGCCATGTCGCCGCTTTTCTTTAAAGCTGATGGCATCTTTTTCTTGGGAGCTTCTGAGTAAAGTGATCTTTTATCTGACTCTGAGTACTCAGATATTGCATCTAAGCACAATGACTTTGTATACTTTGGCGTTGTTGTTGTTGGTGGATCTGAAACGCTTTCTGAAGCAGACTCACCTCCTGTATCCGAACTCTCTTCCTTGTTCAAGGTTGGACTCATCTTCTCCTTCTCTGCGACTCTGTACGAGTAAAGCTGGAACGGTATTTGCATCACGGATTCCTCGTGAGACCCTGACTCTACTGAGAACTTTTTCAAGAATCTTGCTTCCAAGTCCCAACAATCAACAAGTGGGGTTTGGATTTGAATGTGACCCTGATCCGGATTCACAACTAGGAACTTCTTTACGTAGCGGAGTATTCGGCAAATGGAAGAGAAAGTCGGACGCTGGCTCGGTTCTGAGTGCCAACACCGTTTGATTAGACTAACTAAGTATTTAGGAGAAGGGAATGGGAACAGAGGTCTCTCTCCCATTCTTATGTTTTTACCCATCTTATCTCCTTGTAGATGACTATCTTCAAATGGTACTTTACCCGTTATAAGCTCGAAACACACCATAGCAAAGCTATATACATCAGCTTTATGAGTAAACTTTGATCTCGGAGCTGTTGTACCTTTAAGGTCTTGTTCCATCTCTGTTAGAACCTCAGGTGCATACCAAATCACGGGAGCAGGAGTGGTTGGTCTAGAGGAAGCTCGAGTAAAAGACTGTGTTTTCACTGAGTTCAAACCAAAACCGGATATCTTGGCGTGGAAGTAACCTTCGGTGTGACTTCTCTCTTTCAAAAGAATGTTCATGGGATTCAAGTCTCCATGGAAGATCTCGTTTGAATGAAGATACTCCATGCCTCTCGCGATCTGAAGCATTATATCAATCACAACGGGAACAGAGAAGAGATATCTTCTTCTAGGTCCACAATTCTCCTTCATGTAGCTTTTCAAGTCTTTGTGCATTAACTCCATTACCAGAGAGCATTCTTTCTTCTCTTCATCATAGAATCCACATAGGTACTGAAGTATATTAGAGTGACAAAGCGATAACAGAGAAGATATCTCTGCGTTCAAAGGCTCAAGATCTCCGAAAAAATGCCTCAACACAAAAGAATCACCTAACCATTGAATCTCCTTGTACTGACCCCCACCGCCTAGTCTCCTCCTCACTTGGTAATCTTTAGAGCCAACGAGTATCGAACTCGGGAATAGCTTACCGTTAAACTGTTCCAAACCGGTTAGTTTCTTCAACAGAAAGTCAGCTAAACGCTTCTCTGTCTTGCCAATCTCATCGCTCTTTGACTTCCTCTTCTGTTGTAACGCCTCCACTAGATTCCATCTGTCTTCTCTCCATGAATTCTCAAACCGGCTGCAGATATCCTTGGGAATCAGATACTGTTTCCCAAACCTCCACTGAAACAGCTTAGGATCATTCCACTCTCTATCATACTTTCTTGAAAACACAACTCTCCTTCTGTCCATCTCAGAAGGGTCAAGACCAGATATCTCTCCAGCTGTCTCTATCGCCTCGATCACGGCCGGGAAGTAACAGAACAAGTTGTGAATGTGAAACTCAACACAATCTTTGTTCTGATGAAAGTTGATTACTTTGCCCCACCAATCTTTATTAGACATACAGTTTCTAACATAGGTTTCGCCTTCTTTAAACACTCTGTAGAGCTCTCTCAAAGGCTGTTCAAGGGCTCTCCATTTGGTATGCTTCTCTTCGAGCTTCAAGTTGTGTCTGATCTCTTCGGCTACGGTGTTGAAACCCAAACTGAAAATGTCTAACAACAAACAACATTGTCTTCGGTTGATCAATATATCGTCTTGTAATACCATAAGCGCGTTTAAGCTTCCAAGAACCTCGCCGATTTGCCTGAACTGCTCCATCAAAAGGTTTGTACAAAGTAACCAACAAAACCGAACTTGGTTTGATCTGATGATGGCTGGAGCCAAAAACATGAAAAGAAAATCATAATTAAATAGAGAAAAATTCAATTATATTTAAACCGTTTTGTCATTTGATGGTGAAAATTAAAAAAAAAAACAGAATAAAGAGAAAAACCTGAAAAAAAGATCCTTGTTCGTCAAGGATCGATGATTAATTCTCTTTTCGAATATTTCAAATCACATCGTTGAGTAATCGAATCTGACAAAAAAAAAAAGAACACCATATCTGACAATTAGGGGTTAAAAACTAAAAATTTGAGAAGAAACCAATCGTTAAAAAGATTGAAGAAACCTATAAGATGTTACCTATATAATAACTTTGAATCAGATGAACCTTCAACACCTACAGAAATATAATTAGGGTTCAAACTAGACAACCAAATATCAAAAAAATTAGGGTTCCAAATAAAGAAACCAAACCGTTAGAAAAATAGATCTTTTTACCTATATAATAACTTCTAATCAGAAGAGGCTTCAAAGATAAAATTATTTTTCTTTTGTTCTCTTTTGGGGTTTGCTGCTTTCCGAGTCGCCCTGGAAAAGATTTCCTCAAAGGTTTTCGCTGTCTCTCTGTAACGGTTTTTTTTTGCAGAGAACGCAAGAAAATATATTTTTATTATTAATTGCATGCAAAGTGTAACGTTTTGGTCTAAGTTTGATTTGGTTTGTGTTTGGCCGCTCTCTGTGAGCCATTTATGTTGTGTTCCCGCGACTTTCGTCCTAATAATTTATCAATACAATGTATTTTTTTACCATAAATATGTCATGTAATTAATTGGAGTTTATGGAGTACTGGGAAATTGATTTGTGAAAGAGTGTAAATTTTAAAGGTTGATAGATTTTAAACATTCTGTAGATTCTGCAAATATGTTTACTCGGGTTTACATATTTTTTTATTAAAAATTTTGTTAGGGTAAAATAAGAATAAATGATCAAAAGTAGTATGTGGTTGATTTTTAGAGCAGAAATTATAAGTATATGTTTAGTAACTCTAGTTCTAGCCATCTGTTTTTTTTTTGTCAACCTAGTTGTTTGTTTCTATGGTCAAAATGTAAACTAATTGATCCCCTTGTTTTAGGGTTTGGTCATCCCGTTGTCTTATATTCGAAATTTAAATTAAATCTTCTATATCTTAAAATATGGAAAGATCCTCAAAGAATGTTGGTGTTCTATCCTAAATTGAAAGATGACTTTTTGGATTAATTATCTCCAATATTTTTGATTTTAAATTTTTTAATTTTTATATATATATATAATATTTTAAAATTATTACTTAGGAGTAAAATGTAGAGAATTCATTATTCAACAATGTAAAGTTCAACTCTCTCGAAGTCAGAATAGAAAGGAAAATAACTCACGGTCCAATAACAAGAAGGAAATAACTTTGGAGCTCTTATTTTTAGTTTCTGAGATACCCCGTTATTCATATTGTCACTACAAAAAACATCAATTTAGAGACTCCATTTTTTTTTTTTAAACTTAATTTAGAGACTCCAATTGCAACTATCATTAGTGCTTGCAAAATTTTGTAACTAATTTCAAACTATTTGACCACTATTTTGCAATTACCATAAATAGATTATAAATTAGTCGCAAATGTACGTGTGACTCATATTAGTGATTGTAAGTTAGTTGCTGTTTTGAGACCTACTTGGAACATTTTTGCAACTAGTTAGATTGTCGCAGCCCAATAGCAAAGCTGTAAAAAATTATTTTCTTTTGAATCAAATTTCACATTTATTCAAAAAAAACATGAACGGAAATCAAATCTTTCACATTATAAATCAAAGTCAGCTTTTGTTTTGATCTAGGTTGAAGGGCTCGCCTAATTAGCAAACGAGATTGATCTTTCACGTACAAAAGCAGCAACACAATACATATCACATGAACATGACTTGACCCAAAATATAACTTTCAGTTATAGAGGTACCCAAAAATCAAAAAGACTCTGTTGTCAAAGTGGGTACAAATGAATCAGAAGAAGCAGATTATGTTAGAGCGTCTTATCGAGTATCTTAACAGATATCTACCTATTATAAATATAAAGTATTCATAAAAAAAGAAAGAGAATGAAAATGTGTTACTAAAGATTCATATTTTAGATATTCAAAAATAATATTTTGGAACCACTTATATACACTTGTCTTCTAATGATTGTTTCTTCTCTTGTAATTTATAAAAATTTAGTTAGATAATAAAAATATTATACATATATTACTATGCGTAATTCTCTTAAATAGCTCTTTTAAAGTTTTTGTCATTAAAATAACTCTAGAAAAATAAAATGACCAAAATAGCTCTTTTTTTTTGAAATTTGAAACCCTATCCTCAAACCCACCCCTTAACTCTAAACCCTAAAGTCTAAATTAGTTAACCCTAGGAGTATAAATGCATATAAATAAAAAAAAATAGTTTCTAAAAAAACCTATTTTAATCATTTTCTTCCTTAAAAATTATTTTTTGTGAAGAACAAACTAAAATGGGATATTAAAGAGAATTTCTCTATTACTATTGTATTCAGATAGATACTGCTTATGATATCTAACGAGAGGAAATGTTCTTACATGCATGTGTACATAAACAATAAACAAGCAGCTTATTTGAATAAATCTCACATATTGTGCATTTGTTACACACTTGACTCTCTTCTTGCAAGTATTAACTTTCCATGGCCTCCAGTGGCGAACCCACTTGAAGATTTATGGAGTCAGTTGACACCACTAAAATAATAAAAAATTAATTAGGTCATGTGTATTTTTATTTTTATTTTGTAACTTATGTGTAATTATTATTTGTGATGCAGTTGCTTAGATAATGTAGGAACGAACCCATCCAAGTTGGATTTGAGTCTCTTCAATGACACCCTAAACCTTTTTTACTAAGATCCACTCGTAATCTCCAAGTCGTAAGGGGAAAAAGAATGATTATGAGCTTGAGAAGCACGTTCCACACTCATGTAGAGATTTAAAAAAAAAAGAATGGCACTGAAGCCATTATATTTATAAGCTCGCGTGAAGCGTGTTTAACTATCTATTAATTAGAAGGTAGCATTGACGAAGATCAATTTTTAATCTATATCCAGGTCGTAAGGAAAAAAAACAAATGTTTATAAGATTAATTAAGAAGCACGTTCAACACTTAACCAACAAACAATCAAAATGACGAATAGAAATGAAAATAAAAAGGGTATTGAGCCCCCATATTATATATATCCCTAGCTATCTAATATCTATAAATACACTATTAAGCATTAGCATCATCAAAGAAACTCGACAAAAAGATCACAAAGCAAGAAATCAGAAAGAAAAGAAAAAAACAGGAAGATGATGAAAAGAATATTATGATTGATGACATCTTTGGTGTTCATTGCGATGACATCATCGGGTGTTGTTGCTGGTAAGAAAGAAGTAGTACTTGACTCTAGCGGACAACCAGTAAAGCCCAATGCTCCGTATTACATCTGGAAGGCTGAAGAAAGAGCATGGATTTCCCGTTACGGAAACAGGACACTTGCTCCCTTCTCATGCCCACGAAGAGTTCATGTATTGTTCTCTAATCATGCAATTGTAGAAACACCTCCACCAGTTTTATTTGTATTAGCCATCATCAGATGATGTCGTCGTACGTGTATCAACGGGAGCTTAACATCATGTTCGCAAGACGGTTTTTCTGCCGTGATGAGTCCGGGTTTTGGAGAGTTGCAAATAGCTCATTGCCAATCAAGGAAGTAGTTCTGTCCGGATCCAAGTCAAGCAATGACAGTACCTTCACCATCATGAAATCTGACAACGGATCCTACAAGTATTCTGTCCCGTGCTTCGCACGGATATATTAAATATGAAACCAAAATAGATATAAAATAATAATATTTTTTTGACTAATAAATTAAAAAAGAATTCACAACAATAAAAAAATTATTAGATATGAAATATCAAGTTTGAAGTCAATTTTATTATCTATAAATTATTTGATAATTTATAATTTTTTATTTAAAACTAAATTATTTTATGTCAAATATTTTATAAAACTGAATAACAATGGTACATTCAAAATTAAACAAATAGATTAAACAGGAGAACGATTACACAACATTTTTAATATTATTTTAAAATAAATACATATTTGCAATATTTTCCAAAAATATTAAAATTATATTTAATTTTTTAAGATTAAAAATTTGAATTTTTTACAACTAAAATTTTAATTTTCAATCTTACTTATTTTTATTCTTAACTCATATTACTTATTATGTTTTTTAAAGATTAAAACTTATATATTTTGCTTGTTTTATCAAAAAAAAAAAAAAATTAAAGCATAAGCCACATTCTTGAAAAGTATATAGAAGATGATAAATATGAAATATGGAGAAGAAAGAAAAAGCAAATAGAAAAGAATAAGTTCTTAAAAAGTATATAGGAGATGATGTCGTTTGATTTCAGAGTCATGGAAGTTATATATGACGTGAAGTGTTAGTGGTGATTAGAGACAGTTTAGGAATCTAAAAATTCTTTTTTTTTGTTAGAACTATTTTTCTTGCATTTTCTCTGATTGGTTCTGTTTTCTAACAAATTATATAGAAAAACTGTTTAAAGTGCTGTAAGTTAATTTTGAACGTAAATGAGATCATTTGAGAAAATATAGGAATTTAAGTATTTGTAATTGCAAAAAAAGGGACTCACGTGATATAAAGGATTTTCAATTGATTTTTTTTTTTTTTTTAAACATTGCTTATGTGTCAGAATTCTATTGGTCAAGTGACTTGTGCTTTAGTATATAAGGGATTCCTGGAATATCGAGGTTGGTATTGTCCAACAGCTCTAGCTTTGGCGTCTCTTTCGTCCCGGCTTAAACACATGTTCCGCCTTTTACCAGCCACTCTTCTTGTCTTGTTCTTTCTTTTTTCTTCTTGTGATGTAATGTTTGATAATAATAATATTTGGAGAAATTCCTTCATAATTGAAGCTGAAGGAGAACGTTTAAAACCTGACTTGAGAAGAAGAGCGTAGCAAATCTGACCAGGCTTGTTATTGGTGGTGGCTTTTTGAGGACTTAACTAACACTAAGGGCAATCAACTCAGCAAAAACATCAACGCAAAATAGTCTCACTGGTTTAATTCTAAGCCTGTGGTTCAGTTTGACAGAATACCTATTTAACCAGTTAATAGAACGGTTATGCAAAAAAAATTCAAAAGGTTGTTTTAAAAGGGGCAGGAAATGAATCCTAACGAGCTAATGTTAATGCTCCCTTCCTACCACCACCTTACTTTCTCCTCTTCTTCTTGTTCTTCTTCATCCTCTTCTTCTTCTTCTTCCTCTTCCTCTTCATCTTCTTCCTCCTCTTCGAAATCAGCTGCATACTTTTCGAGCTCGTACTGGATCATTACCTCTATAGATGACTTTCTAGGGGTGAGATCGTATCGAAACTTGTCACCTGTAAAAACATGGTGAAAAAATGCACGTTACAAAGAAGAAACCATCAGTAAAAAGAAAAAGAAATGAAAACACCTAATCTTACGCACATACCAAGTTGCTTAATGACTTCAGTAAACGAAGCCTGTCAGAAAACACACAAAGCTTTTTCAGACATCTAAGAGTATAATTCCATCACACAAAAATTACATGATGGTGTTCGAAGTCCTCACCATTTTAAAGCGCATCACTTTCAAGATATTAAGAATTGCATTTCTCAACTCTTCATCACTAGGAGTCTAGGAGGCTCCTTGCTTTTGCTTTTACCTTTCCCTCTTCCTTTTACAAGATAACACAAAGATGGTGTCAGACAAATAAGAGACGGTAATAAAATTCACCGAGAACATAATATTAACGAACCAGGTTGATTTTTGACATACAAACGCAGGTACATAAAGAATGATCTCCTACTGAATATAAACCTAAACCGTATAAGTGGTAATACGCTAGCTGAAGGAGAGTCTATGGCTTCAGCCAATAAAGCCCATAGTGAAGAAACAAGACGACGGCCCATTTCATCATCTCCTTCAACGGTCAAGACGTTCAACGCTGCATTTCTGAATACACACAAAAGGTGTGACTTGCGTACGGGTTCGCCAGCTCATGGGATCATCACAACAAACAGATTTGCCAGCCTAGATAGGTGTGCTGTCGTATGCTGATATGAGAGAGAGAGGATAAGGATGAAATCATGTATAAAACAGAGTGACGTTGTATTACATTTTCGCCAAGTTGAAAAACACAAAAGTTAAGAACGAAAGAGTTTTCTTCTTCAATCTTCATGGTATCAGAGCCATGGAGGATACTTCAGATCCTTTTTCTGCTCCATCTTTGAGCATTTCTCAGTGTGTTACTTTGAAACTTTCATCCACAAACTATTTGTTGTGGAAAACACAGTTTGAGTCTTTTTTGTCCAGTCAATCTCTTCTTGGATTTGTAACTGGAGCTTCACCTCGACCCACCCCAACTATTACTACACAACATGGAGAGGAGATCACAGAAGCAGCAAATCCGGAGTTTGTTAAGTGGATCCGTAAGGATCAACTCGTCATGGCGTGGCTCTTTGGTTCGTTGACTGAAGAAGCGCTTAGATCTGTTTACGGACTTCATTCAGCTCAGGAAGTGTGGTTTAGTCTTGGGAAGAAGTACAACAGGGTCTCTGCAACACGAAAACTGGATTTACAGAGGAAGTTGCAAGGTATGAAAAAGCATCAAAAGTCTATGGCTGAATACTTGAGTGATGTGAAGAGTGTTTGTGATCAACTAGACTCCATAGGATGCTCTATCTCTGAACAAGAAATGATATATGGAGCTCTAGGAGGTCTGGGTAAGGAGTATGAATCAATCTGCACTGTGATTGAACACTCAATGGACTCGGTTCCAGAGTTAACATTTGAAGATGCAGTGTTTAAACTGATCAACTTCGAAGACAAGTTGCAGGCGTACAATCTTTCATCTGAGGTGAGCCCTCATCTTGCATTTCATGCGGGACGTGGCTACACTAGTAGAGGACGAGGAGGCTACACTAACAGAGGAGGTTACAGAGGCAGAGGTTCTGGTGGTTCTTACTCCACACGTGGTAGAGGATTTAATCAACAGTTTTCTGGGGGATCAGGAGCACAGAATAGCAACAAACCTACCTGCCAAATCTGTGGACGATACGGACATTCAGCATCACGTTGCTACAACAGATTTGATCAAGACTTTCAAAGCCCTGATGCTATTCACAATGCTCTCACAACCATGAAACTCTCAGATCAGGAGCAGCACTCCGGACACGACTGGTATCCAGACTCTGCTGCCTCAGCACATATTACCAACGATGGATCACAGATGCAGTCTTCAGAGCCATATGTTGGCAATGATCAGGTCATTGTTGGTAATGGAGATTTCTTGCCTATCACTCATATCGGTTCCATTCCTCTTCACACTGCACAAGGTATTATAAATCTTGATGATGTATTGGTGTGTCCAGGAATAACTAAATCCTTGCTCTCAGTTTCCAAACTCACTTCTGATTATCCTTGTGAGTTTACCTTTGATGATGAATCTGTGTTTATAAAGGACAAGGGAACAAAACAAGTGATAGCTCAAGGAAGAAGGCATAAGGACCTTTACATGTTGAAGAATTCCGGTTTTCATGCTTTCTACTCATCAAGACAGCAGGCAACTAGTGATGGGATTTGGCATCAACGTCTGGGTCACCCTCATGTGGATATTCTTCAGCATCTGGTCAAGAAGAAGTCAATAGTGATGAATAAGACAGGATTGCAGTTGGTGTGTGATTCTTGTCAGTTAGGGAAGAGTTCCAAACTTCCATTTCTATCTTCTGAATCTGTTTCCAGTAGGCCCTTAGAGAAAATACATTGTGATTTGTGGGGTCCTAGTCCAGTTGTTTCATCTCAAGGGTTTAAATTTTATGTGATTTTCGTGGATGATTACTCAAGATTCACATGGTTCTATCCTTTGAAGCTTAAATCAGACTTCTTTTCTGTGTTTACTCGATTTCAAAGTCTTGTGGAAACACAATTTCAAACAAAGATTGCTCAATTTCAGTGTGATGGTGGAGGAGAGTTCATAAGTACTAGTTTTATGAATCATCTGGCTGTGTGTGGGATCAAACAGTTGGTGTCATGTCCGCATACCCCACAGCAGAACGGGGTTGCAGAAAGGAAACATCGTCACCTGACTGAACTTGGTCTTACGATGCTGTTTCACAGTAAAGTCCCACAGCAACTTTGGGTGGAAGCATTCTTTACCGCAGTTTTTCTTGGCAATCTCCTCCCTTCTTCTGTACTTCCTGCAAATCAAAGTCCTTATGAGACACTACATGGCAGACCTCCTCTCTACACTGCTCTCAGAGTGTTTGGCTGTAAATGTTTTCCTTATCTACGTCCCTATATGAAGAATAAACTTGATCCAAAGTCTCTGCCATGTGTGTTCTTGGGGTATAATGAGAAGTATAAAGGATACCGGTGCTTTTATCCTCCTACGGGTAAGGTATATATCAGTCGTCATGTTTTATTCAATGAGCATCAATTCCCTTATGAAGATATTTACAGCAAATATCACAAAGCAACTGATTCCCAGTTACTTGAAGCATGGCGCTTGACAGCTATAACTACAGAAGATACAGATGTAGCTGAAGGAGAGTCTATGGCTGTTTACACAGAAGAAGATTTTCCACCTCCTCGACGACCGCATGCAGAACATGAAGCAGCAGAGCAAATGTCTCCACAACATCAGTTACCTGTACACTCTGACAGGAGTGTTACCGAGACTAGTGATAGCGCTACTGCTCCATCTGACAGTGATGAAGTATCACAAACTGTTCCTGCTCCTGCTCCAGTTCAAGGTAACGTGGTTCCTCCTGTCCACACTATGACTACAAGAGGAAGATCAGGAATCGTGAAACCAAATCCGAAGTATGCGTTGTTTACAGTCAAAACAAATTATCCTGAACCTCGATCTGTGAAAGCTGCTATGAAAGATGAAGGTTGGAATAGTGCAATGCGGGTTGAAATGGGAAATATGTCAGAAACTGATACTTATGAGCTTGTACCACCAGCGGCAGATCAAAATCCAGTTGGTTGTGGTTGGATCTACAAGACAAAACTAAATGCGGATGGTTCATTGCTCAAGCTGAGGGCCCGTCTTGTCGCAAGAGGAAATGAGCAAGAGCAAGGCATTGATTTCCTTGAGACCTTTAGTCCAGTGGTTCGGACTGCAACTATACGAACAATTCTTCATGTTGCTGTCACTAAACAATGGAGCATAAAGCAACTCGATGTTCAAAATGCCTTTCTCCATGGAGATCTCCAAGAAACTGTATATATGCAGCAACCTCCGGGGTTTGAAGATCCTACTCGTCCTGACTATGTGTGGAAGCTTAAGAAAGCTATTTACGGTTTAAAACAAGCTCCTCGCGCTTGGTTTGACAAATTCAGTTTCTTTCTATTGAAGTTTGGGTTTCAGTGCAGTTTTCCAGACCCTTCTCTCTTTGTTTATCACCATGGAACTGACGTTATTTATCTCCTGTTATACGTAGATGACATGATCTTAACAGGGAACAACGATGTGGTTATCAACAGGCTTCTTGTTGATTTGAATAAAGAGTTTCGAATGAAAGACATGGGTGAAGTACACTATTTTTTGGGTATTCAAGTTCATCATACAGAAGCCGGATTGTTTTTAAACCAGGCCAAGTATGCTCAAGACCTGCTGATAAATGCTGGAATGCAGGATTGCGCTTCAATGCCTTCACCTCTGCCATTGAAGCTTGACAGTTTACCTGGTCACGATGCAGTGTTTGAGGAACCATCCTACTTCAGAAGTTTGGCTGGTAAGCTTCAATACTTAACGCTTACTAGACCAGATCTTCAGTTCTCTGTTAATTACATATGCCAGAAGATGCATCAACCCAGTGTTTCCGACTTCAATCTTCTGAAACGTATCCTGCGCTATGTAAAAGGAACTGTTGAGATGGGAATTAGCATTAACAGAAGCACAGATTCTACTTTAGTATGCTATAGTGATAGCGATTGGGCAGGATGTAAACAAACAAGACGTTCAACGGGAGGATTCTGTACCTTTCTTGGATCAAACATCATCTCATGGTCAGCAAAACGCCATGATACTGTCTCCAAGTCATCTACTGAGGCAGAATACAGAACAATGTCCCTAGCAGCTTCAGAGATCGCATGGCTTCAGGGCCTTCTCAAGACGATGGGGTTAACACAAAAGGTAACACCTCTGCTTCTGTGTGACAATTTATCTGCTGTGTGTTTGTCTGCTAATCCCATGTTCCACAAGCGAACAAAGCACTTTGAAGTTGACTGGCACTATGTAAGAGAGAGAGTTGCAATGAAGCTTCTTGAGGTTAAACACATTCCCGCCTCGCTTCAACTGGCTGATGTGTTTACCAAGTCCTTGCCTCAAGAACCCTTCTACCGTCTACGTAGCAAACTTGGTGTCTCTCTGCCCACGACACTAAGTTTGAGGGGGTGTATAAGTGGTAATACGCTAGCTGAAGGAGAGTCTATGGCTTCAGCCAATAAAGCCCATAGTGAAGAAACAAGACGACGGCCCATTTCATCATCTCCTTCAACGGTCAAGACGTTCAACGCTGCATTTCTGAATACACACAAAAGGTGTGACTTGCGTACGGGTTCGCCAGCTCATGGGATCATCACAACAAACAGATTTGCCAGCCTAGATGGGTGTGCTGTCGTATGCTGATATGAGAGAGAGAGGATAAGGATGAAATCATGTATAAAACAGAGTGACGTTGTATTACATTTTCTCTAAGTTGTAAAACGCATAAGTTAAGAACGAAAGAGTTTTCTTCTTCAATCTTCAAACCGGTTTAATCCTAAGTCCGGGTTGATTGAAATCTGTTTAACTTTGAACTCTGAGACTTACCTGAAACTTTAAGTGGAGGTGGTGCAATGACAGGGGGAAACAATGTTGGAACTCCGGAAGCTTCCGGCCAAGCTGACATCTCCGGAACAGGAGAAAATGACGCCTCGTAAGTTTTGTAATAGCGTTCAGCAGAGTAACAGTCGTCTACATACTGCAAAGGGTTGATTTTCATCTTCTCGAAGACTGCTAGAGCGTGCAGACATGGAAACCTCTTCCCTTGGAACTTCCCACACGTGCAGGTTGAGTCGTTCAACTGAACAATGCATTCCTTATAAGCTTTATATTTCCCCGACAAGTGCCTCATGGCCATGGAGATGCGTTCCTTCTTTTCTGAGGGTCCTGAGACCTGAAATGCATCTCTTTCTAACGGCGTTACAACGTAAGCAGCAGAATCTGTCAAAGACTTTTGAAAGTTTTTCATGACATTTTCTGTGTACACATCGCCGCGGTGAAGAGAACCACGGCTACAGCTAAATGACACGTCAAAAGCGTCTTTCATCTCACCAAACAGAAGCATCACACCCCCTGTCATTGCAACTTTCGGAAAGCTTCTACAAACTGCAAACAAAGCTTTTCTGTTTATCTTCATGACACCGTATCTAAGACCACTGTCATGAGCCAGAGCCCACTGATGCGGAGGGATTTGGTCAAGCCATTTCCCCCCTTCTGGGTTCTTCTCTTTGATTTTCTTCATGTAAGAATCAAATTCTCCATTCTGACTGGACGACCCAGCCTTCATCACAAGACACTCCGTGAGGTGTTGGTCTGGGAAGAGGCAAGAGAACTGGGAGCACAGATGAGTCAGACAGAACCTGTGATAAGCCCAGGGTTCTTTCCACTGAGACCCGGATTCGTTAACAACAGCGAGTGTGTCCGGGTGGTGCCTTGAGATGAGGCAAAGGCCTTTCCTTTGCGTTACCTTCTCTCTGATTCTAGTGAGAAACCAACGCCAACTATCAATGGATACTTCTTTAGTAACCGCAAAGGCAAGCGGGAAAAATTTGTTGGCTGCATCAAACCCTGAGGCTATCATCAGTTTCATATTGTACTTACCCTTCAACTGTTTGGTATCCACAACAACCAGAGGTCTACAATGCTGAAACCCTTCAACAGACTGTGAAAATGCCCAAAACACGCTTCGAAAGGATGCATGTTCAGGATTAGGCAAAGAATCATACTGCCAGTCCACGAGCATCCCATTAGAAGTGTGAAGCGCAGACATTAACTTGGGTATGAATTTGAAACTCTGATCCCATTCTCCAAAGAGTCTTTTGATAGCTTCACTTTTCGCAGCCTGCAACAGTCGTTTTGGTTCATTGACTTCCTCACCTTCCTCATCAAGTTGGTTAAGAAAAGTTTGCTCAGAGCCAAACTTTTCATTCCACCACTTGTGCAACTCTGCAACTGAAAGTGTGGGATTTTCACCGACCACCCGTTCAATTTCATATGCTAAAAACTCCTCATCAAAAAAATATGGACATGTTTCCCCACGCTGCTTACAAGTATCTGGACCATTATAGTTTGTTAGCTCAAAAAGTCTGTGCTCTTCCATTCTAACTGCACGAAGCGATGATAAGCTGAAGCAGTGCTACGTAAGAAGGAGGAAGAAGAATATAGCGAAGGAAGATGGAGCTGCAGCTGAGCTGATTGCGTGAAGCTTTTTCATTGGTTAAGAAAGTTTGTTAGAAGTCAGTTAGACTTCAGAAGAGTATAAATATAGAAGGTTGTATTCAAGTAAAGGTTAGCTTGTAATTGGTAGAGTCTTTTGACTTGAGGAGTGCGCTTGGGTTAGGCCTTCGCAGCTCATATCGGTTACAAGTGTAATACAAGTTCTATAGTGATATACCAGTACTGTTCATTGAGGTAGAGTTGAGAAAGAGTCTTTGGAGAGAAGATATATCGAAACTCTATCAATTGGTGCGTCGTGTTCCGATCGAGTAGTGGCGATGACTCAAGACGGTGGTGGCGATGGAGGTCGAATCGACGCGGTCGAAGTTTCAATCGGAGAATTACGTCGGCGATTCGATTTCTTCGAAGAAAAGGTGGAAGCGATGACGGAGATGCTCGAACAAGTAGCTGCACACACATTCAATCGATTGAAGAAGGATAAGGCAGTCGCGGATAATCCGATCAGTCCGGATCAGGTACGAAACTCTACTAATCTGGAATCACCGGATGTTGAACCGTTAGGTTATCGGAATGTTAGAAGCTCGTTCGCATCTCGCGATAGCTTACTAAAGGAGATAGAATTGCCAAATTTCAATGGATCGAAACCATATTGCTGGATTAGTCAAGTGGAGAGATATTTTCGTGTTGCTAAGTACGATGAGGATGAAAAACTGGAGATTGTGGCATTGAGTTTAACAGGGGAGGTTCTGAATTGGTACGCGTGGGAAGTTACTCAGGAACCGTTTGTGAGTTGGTCGCAGTTCAAAGAAAGGATGTTGGATAGGTTCTCTGAGAGTTTGGATGACGAACCTGGAAACAGGTTGTGTACTCTGAGACAAACGGGATCAGTAAGGGCGTACGTGAGTGAATTTGAGGAACTGATAAACTTGGTGAAAGGATTGAGCGAAGCTAATCTCATCAACAAATTTTACACAGGCTTGAAACCTGAGATGAAGGAGGTAATTAAAATGAAGGAACCAAAAGGATTGAGGAATCATATTGCAGCGGTAGTCAAGATGGAGACGAGTTCATTTTGCCAAATGTTGAGCGAGCACACAACGACAAAGGATACTCGACAAACGCAGTCCGCGTTTAGGTTTACTCGCCATTATCAGTCCACACCAGTTGCGAATGCACAGACCATTGATCAGGGAGATAAGGGCAAAGAAGTGTCCACACTGGTGCGACAACGCCAACATTTAACACCGGCCGAGTTAGCTGAGCTAAAGCGACTGAAGTTGTGTTTCAAGTGTCGGGAGAAGTGGTTCAGAGGACATATTTGTGGCAGAGCAGAGTTACAAATATTGAAGTTGATGGATGGAGTGGAAGTCAAGATTTTTGAGGCTATGTGGGAAGAAGAGATGAAAGATGGTGAGAACCTACAAGCACAGTTTATGGAGATTTCACTGTGCGCTTACTTGGGGTATGACTCGCCAACGACACATAAGTTGCGAGGACGGATCGGTAAAGCAATAGTAGTGGTGTTAATAGACTCGGGAGCAACACACAATTTCATCACACCTGCGATGCTGAAGAAGTTAAGGATTCCGTATAAAGAATTTCCGGATTTACAGGTTATGTTGGGGTCAGGAATCACAGTGAATGGGTTTGGTATCTGCAAACAATTACAAATTGAGTTGCAGGGGTTGGAGTTCAGCATTGATTGTGTTTCATTGGACCTGGGACAGGTGGATATGGTGTTAGGGGTTCAGTGGTTACGTACATTGGGAGTGTGTGAAGTAGATTGGGACAGACATGAGATGAGTTTTATGTACAAAGGCAAGAAGGCAACGTTAGTGGGAGAGAAAGACTTACATGTATCTACACGGTCCTTGCGATGCATTGCAGCAACGTCGCAAGATAATACGATGGCTCTGGATGAGTTATTTGATACTCAAATATACTCATTACTATCCCAGACACCACTGACAAGAGGAATGGAGGAGTTGTTATCAGCATTTGAGAAAGTATTTTCGATGCCCCCGGGGTTACCTCCTATCAGAGGACATGAACATGCGATTGTCCTGAAACCGGGGACATCACCTATTAGCGTAAGACCCTAACGGTACCCGCAGATGCATAAAGAAGCGATGAAAGCTTTGGTTTAAGAGATGTTGAGGAAGGGGATCATTCAACCAAGCCGCAGTCCCTTCTCTAGCCCCGTGTTATTGGTCAAGAAGAAAGACAATACATGGCGATTCTGCGTGGACTACAGGGCTGTTAATCAAGCAACAGTGGCAGACAAATTTCCCATACCTGTCATTGATCAGCTCCTAGATGAATTGAACGGAGCAGTGGTTTTTTCCAAATTGGATTTAACTGCAAGATATCACCAAATAAGAATGGAGTCTCGCGATGTCGAAAAAACAGCATTTCGGACGAATGATGGTCATTATGAATTCCTAGTCATGCCTTTCGGCTTGACTAATGCCCCAGCTACATTTCAAGCTTTGATGAATGATATTTTTCGACCATATCTTGGGATGTATGTGCTAGTTTTCTTCGATGATATCTTAGTCTACAGCACGTCCGACGAGGAACATTTGAGACATTTGGAGGTGGTATTATCCGTATTAGCAACAAACGGATTATATGCCAATAAAAAGAAGTGTAGTTTTGGTCATGTGATTTCAGCAGCAGGGGTTGCTACTGAAGATACTAAAACGGCAGCGATGCGACTCTGGCCGACTCCGAAGACCATTAAGCAGTTGCGAGGGTTCTTGGGTCTCACAGGTTATTACCGAAGGTTTGTGAGGAGTTATGGAGTGTTAGCGAGACCCCTTACAGACTTACTGAAGAAAGACATGTTCATATGGTCTGCGAAAGCACATGAGGCTTTTGATAGACTTAAAACCGTCATGACAACAACACCGGTTTTAGCTTTACCGGACTTCACGAAGAAATTTGTGGTAGAGACTGATGCTTCTGGATTTGGGTTAGGGGCTGTTTTGATGCAGGAGAGTAGACCAATAGCTTATTTCAGCCACAGTTTGACATCAAGAGAACAATTGAAGCCAATTTATGAGAGGGAATTGATGGCAGTGGTGTTAGCAATCAGAAAATGGAAGCATTACTTGTTGGGAAGGCGATTTACTGTTCACACCGATCAGAAGAGTTTGAAATTTTTGCTGGAACAGAGAGAAGTTAACATGGAGTATCAAAAGTGGTTAATCAAATTGTTGGGGTATGAATTTGACAGCATTTACAAGCGTGGAGTGGACAACACCGCATCTGATGGTTTATCGAGGATGTGTCCTAAGGAATCACAACTTTCGTCGATGGAGTTATGGGCAATAACGTTACCAACGGTGATACAATTGGAGGATATATACAAGGAAATAGAAGAAGACGAGTTGATTCAGCAGTGGGTCCGGAAAGTACAAGAGGGTACTATGGACAAGCAGGGATTTAACATTCAGAAGGGGAAGTTGTGGTTTAAGCAGAGTTTGGTTTAAGCAGAGTTTGGTGATACCGAGTTCATCAAAGTTCATTCCTCTGATCCTTGCTGAGTCGCATGATGGATTATTGGGGGGACATTCAGGCGTTTTAAAGACTTTCAAAAGAGTGCAACAGTGGTTTTATTGGCAGGGCATGTTCCGGAGTATTCAACAGTATGTGTCTGCTTGTACAACGTGCCAGACCCATAAATATTCCACATTGGCTCCGGCGGGTTTGCTTCAACCGTTACCGATTCCGCTTCAGATATGGGAAGATATCTCGATGGACTTTGTTGAAGGCCTACCAACCTCGCAAGGGTTCAATGTCATATTTGTCGTGATCGATCGCCTCAGTAAATATGCACACTTTCTGAGTTTGAAGCATCCGTTTCATGCCAGTGATGTTGCTAAGACGTTTGTGGGAGACATTGTCCGTTTACATGGATTTCCGCGATCCATAGTGTCGGACCGGGATAAAGTGTTCCTAAGTGATTTTTGGAAGGAACTGTTTTGTTTGTCGGGCACACGATTGAAGTATAGTACTTCGTTTCACCCGCAGACTGACGGCCAAACGGAGATCCTAAACCGTTGCCTTGAGACGTATTTGCGTTGTTTTTCCTCATCACATCCACGAACTTGGCATAAGTTCTTGGGGTGGGCGGAACTCTGGTACAATACCACGTATCACACAGCGATTAAGACAACACCATTCAAGGTTATGTATGGTCGGGATCCACCGGGATTGATTCGTTTTGAACAAGGCTCGACTGCTAATGGGGAGTTGGAAGTGTTGTTACAGGAGCGAGATGCTGTCCTTACGGATATAAAGAAACATCTTATCCACGCTCAACAGCTGATGAAGAATAACACGGACAAGCATCGACGAGACGTGGAGTTTGCAGTGGGTCAACGGGTATATTTGAAGTTGAAACCGTACCGGCAACAGTCAGTGGCTCGTCGAGTGTGTCAGAAGCTTGCAGCTAAGTACTTTGTACCTTTTGAGATCATGGAGCGCATAGGCAAGGTGGCCTATCGTTTACGCTTACCAGTGGAGTCTAAAATACACGCGGTGTTCCATGTATCCCAATTGAAGGCAGTCATTGGTTCGGATATGACGGTTCTTCCATTACCCTCTCAGTTGACGGATGTCGATGGGGTGGTGATTCAACCAGAAGAAGTGGTCAACAGTCGTTATAATGATCGTGGGTGTCTTGAGTTGTTGATCAAGTGGGTGGGATTACCGCTACATGATAATACATGGATCCCTATTGGGGAGTTTCAGCGACAGTTTCCTTCATATGCGCTTGAGGGCAAGCTTCGTGACGAAGGGGGGGGGGTATTGATAAGCTGAAGCAGTGTTACGTAAGAAGGAGGAAGAAGAATGTAGCGAAGGAAGATGGAGCTGCAGCTGAGCTGAATGCGTGAAGCTTTTTCATTGGTTAAGAAAGTTTGTTAGAAGTCAGTTAGACTTCAGAAGAGTATAAATATAGAAGGTTGTATTCAAGTAAAGGTTAGCTTGTAATTGGTAGAGTCTTTTGACTTGAGGAGTGCGCTTGGGTTAGGCCTTCGCAGCTCATATCGGTTACAAGTGTAATACGAGTTCTATAGTGATATACCAGTACTGTTCATTGAGGTAGAGTTGAGAAAGAGTCTTTGGAGAGAAGATATATCGAAACTCTATCAAGCGACCACTTGCATTTCCATCTTATGCACTCAAACGTGAACTTGTCCTTCCCGGTCTCTCTCACAACACACATATGCTGCCCTCTAATGGAGCGCCAGTCCACTGCCTTCTTCAGCTCATCTCTATCCTTGAAACACAATCCAACAACCGTTGAACCATCCTCAAGCCACAAACTAGACCGAAGACGCGGTCCTGAAACACCAGAACTGTCGACTTTCTTCAAGTTGTCCCTAGCAGCCGTTTCTTGTTGTGTCCTCCTCTGTCTTTTAGAGGGACCACCAGGAGCATCAACAGAAGTTGTTGTTGGTTTAACTTCCAAATACAATTCCAGAGTAGTTATAGAAGGATGATTGCTTGGAACCTCAAGCATTCTCTCCAAATCACCGTCGCAGGCGATGGGAAAAAGCACATACTTAAGCACCGCTTGTGATACAACAGACGGGTACCTACCGAAGATTCTAAACTTTGATGTCTGCTTATCAAATCCAGTCATTAGATAAAGCCCATCAAGAAAACTGCTAAAGTTAGCATTTTGCTTGATTCCCATCTGTTTAAGAGTGGATCCTTCAAAGTAGACACTATCAGGGCCATGCTTGATACAACCATCCAAGTAACACAACGCCGTGATCTCTCTTTCAGCCATGACCCACAACAATCCTGAACAGAATTTCAAAGAGTAAAACGCAAAGTTTATAGGTCAAAAAGGCTCCGTATCAAACAACAATGCATATCACTAAAACCAAGGACAAAGATCATAAACCCTAAGAAAATGAAAAAGCTTAAACCATAAGCAATGAGAAAAAACAAAATAAAGACTTGTAAAATTCTCGAACCGATACTGATATCTCCGAATCGAAACGATAGAGAAATCAGCGACACTTGCACGCACCTGCAAAGCGGAGTTTTCCGTGAAGAAATGGAGAGAGTAATTGCAAAAGGGAGGAGGCGTCTCTAAGAAGACGATCAGTCTGTCTCGCACACTCTACTTATTTCTACGTACGTTCTCATAAATATCTCCGCTTTTTCTAAATATATATTTTTTTTAAAAAAAACAGAAATTATGTATAACTGGGCCGAAATAGAAAAGCCCGTTTGTGTAAATCGGATATTTTTTGAGTGACGGTTTACCGCGCTTGCGTTACATAATAGTGAAAACAGCCGTTGGTGCGAACATGTTAAATTACAGAACATCAACAACTTAAACGCAGAGACACGGTCACGATTTTTAAATGGCCTCATCGAGATATTTTTTTCTTTTTTTTTTATATTTCTCAGACTATAAAACAATCATTTTTTTGCTGGCTATAACCTGCCGGCGTATCTTTTCAGTTTCACAGCATATAACACTTTTAATCTGCACACATTCTTCAGTTAAAGAAAAGTTCTGTTTAGAGACAAAAGCTAGTTTCTTACAATGCAAGTCTTCTTCTTCTTTTTCTCTTTCATTCTCTGTTTTGCTCTGATCCTCTCTGAGACTCTTGAAGACGACAAGAAATCTTTGCTTGATTTCTTGTCACATTTCAACTTATCTCTTCACCGCTGGAACCAAAGCTCTCCGGTTTGTCGTAGACGGACCGGAGTAACCTGCAGCCGAAACCGAATTGTATCCGTTAGATTGCCTGAGGCTGGATTCAACGGTTCGATCCCACCATTCACCATCACTCGCCTCTCGTCTCTGAAGATTCTAAGCCTTAGAAAGAACCAACTCACCGGAGAGCTCCCTTGTGATTTCATCAACCTCAAGAACCTGACTCATCTCTATCTACAACACAACCTTCTCTCTGGTCCATTACCAGCGATCTTGTCTGAGTTAAAGAATCTCAAGGTTCTTGATCTTTCTAACAATGAATTCAACGGAAGCATCCCAACCTCTCTTTCAGGTCTGACCAGACTTAGAGTCTTGAACCTTGCAAACAACTCATTCTCAGGAGACATTCCCGATCTTGATCTTCCAAACCTGAAGCAAATCGACCTGTCTAACAATAAGCTCACCGGCACAGTACCAAAGTCTCTTCAAAGGTTCAAAAGCTCAGCCTTTTCCGGCAACAACATGACCCAAAAGGAGAAACAACACAAGACTCCTTTCGGGTTAAGCCAGCTTGCTTTCTTGCTCATTCTTTCTGCAGCTTGCGTTTTGGGTGTTTCCGGACTTTCCTGTATTATAATGATCACTTGTTTCGGGAAGGCTAGCATCTCCGGGAAGTTTAGGAAGAGAGACTCGTCGTCGTCCACTCCTCCAGGGAACTGGACATCTAGAGATGATGACGCTGAAGAAGGAGGCAAGATCATCTTCTTCGGGGGAAAGAACCATTTGTTTGATTTAGATGATCTGCTAAGCTCATCTGCAGAAGTTTTGGGGAAAGGCGCTTTTGGTACAACGTATAAGGTAACAATGGAAGACATGAGCACGTTTGTAGTGAAGCGACTGAAGGAAGTAGTGGTGGGGAGAAGAGAGTTTGAGCAACAAATGGAGATCATTGGAATGATCAGACATGAGAATGTAGCTGAGCTAAAGGCTTACTACTATTCCAAAGACGATAAACTCGCTGTTTATAGCTATTACAGTCAAGGAAGCCTCTTCCAGATGCTCCACGGTTAGCTACTGTTACACTTAAACTAAATCAAAAGCATAACGAGTACACAAACAAAATGTTAGTTTCTTTTTGTGCAGGAAACAGAGGAATGCATGATCGAGTACCTTTGGATTGGGACGCTAGACTGAGAATAGCAATAGGTGCAGCGAGAGGATTGGCTAAGATCCATGAAGGGAACAACGGGAGATTCATCCATGGGAACATTAAATCATCAAACATCTTCTTAGACTCGCAAAGCTACGGCTGCATTGGCGATATTGGCTTAACAGCCATCATGAGATCTCTTCCTCAAAGGACTTGTCTTACTTCCGGTTACCACGCACCTGAATTAACAGACACAAGAAGAAGCACACAGTCTTCGGATGTATACAGTTTCGGGGTGGTTTTACTGGAGCTTCTGACTGGGAGATTACCGATAAGTCCAGAGACAAAGTATGGTGACAACAACGTGGATTTGGTCACATGGATAAGGCTTGTGGTGGTGGAAAATTGGACAGGGGAAGTATTTGACACAGAGGTGTTGAGTGCATTGGGTGGTGATTTGGAGGAAGAAATGGTGGAGATGTTGCAGATAGGATTGGCTTGTCTTCGTGTGAAGCAACACAAACGACCTCGTATAGCTCAAGTTGTGAAACTGATTCAAGATATTCGATCAACTGATCCTGTGGAATGAATGAAGGAACACAAAGTCGTAGTAACACACAAAATCAAAATATTTTCATNGAGCTAAAGGCTTACTACTATTCCAAAGACGATAAACTCGCTGTTTATAGCTATTACAGTCAAGGAAGCCTCTTCCAGATGCTCCACGGTTAGCTACTGTTACACTTAAACTAAATCAAAAGCATAACGAGTACACAAACAAAATGTTAGTTTCTTTTTGTGCAGGAAACAGAGGAATGCATGATCGAGTACCTTTGGATTGGGACGCTAGACTGAGAATAGCAATAGGTGCAGCGAGAGGATTGGCTAAGATCCATGAAGGGAACAACGGGAGATTCATCCATGGGAACATTAAATCATCAAACATCTTCTTAGACTCGCAAAGCTACGGCTGCATTGGCGATATTGGCTTAACAGCCATCATGAGATCTCTTCCTCAAAGGACTTGTCTTACTTCCGGTTACCACGCACCTGAATTAACAGACACAAGAAGAAGCACACAGTCTTCGGATGTATACAGTTTCGGGGTGGTTTTACTGGAGCTTCTGACTGGGAGATTACCGATAAGTCCAGAGACAAAGTATGGTGACAACAACGTGGATTTGGTCACATGGATAAGGCTTGTGGTGGTGGAAAATTGGACAGGGGAAGTATTTGACACAGAGGTGTTGAGTGCATTGGGTGGTGATTTGGAGGAAGAAATGGTGGAGATGTTGCAGATAGGATTGGCTTGTCTTCGTGTGAAGCAACACAAACGACCTCGTATAGCTCAAGTTGTGAAACTGATTCAAGATATTCGATCAACTGATCCTGTGGAATGAATGAAGGAACACAAAGTCGTAGTAACACACAAAATCAAAATATTTTCATTTGTTTACTCAATTTGAAAGTGAATGTTGGTTACAGATGTGTTGATTCATAACAGAAACAAACAAAAGAATCTATTTTAATATTATTATCAGCTCTTCTTGTTATTAGTTTTAGGGGTAGTCTTGCGTTGGGCCTGACCTGATACGTTAGGTGGAGGTGGTGGAGGCGGTCGGGGGGTCGAAATGACCGGAGGAAACAATCTCGGAACTCCAGAAGCTTCCGGCCAAGCTGATAACTCCGGAACAGGAGAGAAAGTGGCGGCATAAGTTTTGGAATTCTGTTCAAAAGTGTAGCAGTTGTCTACATACTGCAAAGGGTTGATTTTCAGCTGGTTGCAGACGGCTAGAGCGTGTGGGCATGGGAACTTGTATCTTTGAAAATCCCCACATGTGCAGGTACAATCGCTCAACTGGACGATCCATTCATTATTCTCTGACGGTTCTGCGACATTGAATGAGTTATCGTCTAACGGCATTACAATGTAAGTAACCGTAGCTGTCCTGAAATCCTCAAGCTTGTCCGTGACAGGTTCTATGTACACATAACCAAAATTAAGAGATCCACGGCTAAAGTTATAACGGTTGTCAAAGCGGTCTCTCAACTCATCGAAGAGAAGCATAACAGACCCTTTCACTGCATGATCAGCCAACTCAAAGCCTCTGCACTCTGCAAACAGACTTTTTGTATCCATCTCCATGATTCCGTATCTCCTCCTACCACTGTCATGAACCAAAGCCCACTGATTTTGGGGGATATGGTCTAACCTTCTCCTAGCTTATGGGTTCTCCTTTTTAATTCTCTCTATGTGGGTTTCAAATTCCTCCTTCTGACTCGTGGATCCAGCGTGCTTCACAAGATTCTCCAGTTGGTAGTTACCTGGAAAATCGCGACAGAATTGGGACGAGAACTGTTTCAGACAGAACCTGTGATGAGCCCAGGGTTCTTTCCACTGAGATCCGGGTTCGTTAATAACAGAGAGTATGTCCGGGTGGGGACTGGAGATGAGCCAAAGGCCTTTCCTTTGCGTGACTTTCTCTCTGATATTAGTGAGAAACCAACACCAACTATCTGACGACACTTGTTTGGTCACTGCAAATGCAAGAGGCAAAAAAATGTAGTCTGCATCTACCCCTGAGGCAATCATCAATTTTAACTGGTGCTTACCATTCAATTCCTTGGTGTCCACTAGGATCAGAGGTCTGCAGTGTTCAAAACCCTTGGACAGACTGTTTAAATGCCCAAAACAACCCACAGAATGATGTAAACATAGGATTAGAAAAAAGATCGTATTACCAGACAACCATCAGTCCATTAGATGATTGAAAATCAGACATTAACTTGGGCAAATCTTCAAAAATCTGATCCCAATCTCCAAAGGCTCTTTTAATAGCCAATAGCCTTCTCTTTCGCAGCCCTCACCTCGAAAGTTTCAAGCTCATAGCCAATATTTGCTTTCCACCAATTCTTCAACTCTGAAAATGATAGCATTGGATGTCTCATGACCAAACGCTCAATCTCATCCGCTTCAAACTCTGAATCAGATTTTTTTTGGCTCAATGGAAGGACAAATATGTGAACCATTGTACTTGATTATCTCGAAATTTCCATGCTCTTCCCTTTTAGCAGCCCCAAGTGACCACTTGCATCTCCATTTGATGCACTCAAACATTAACTTATCCTTCTGAGTTTCTCACACTACACACTTTTGCATTCCTTTAATGGAACACCAGTCCACATCCTTCTTTAGCTCATCAACATCTTTGAAGCACAATCCTACACGCAAGTCATGATCGTCAAACCACAAACTAGGTTTTGAATTTTTATCGAAATCCTTATGGGAGACGCTGCTACCATCCCCTATCAAATTAACCACCTGCAGCACAACATCTGAACTAGAAATGTTATTTGTCATGTCAGCATCTCTAACATCACCAATACTGCTATCCCTCTCTACCTTAACAAGTATATCAGCCTTCTTTAGCTCATCAACATCTTTGAAGCACAATCCTACACGCAAGTCATGATCGTCAAACCACAAACTAGGTTTTGAGTCTTTATCGAAATCCTTATGGGAGACGCTGCTACCATCCCCTGTCAAATTAACCACCTGCGGTACAACATCTGAACTAGAAATGTTATTTGTCATGTCAGCATCTCTAACATCACCAATACTGCTATCCTTCTCTACCTTAACAAGCATATCAGTCTTCTGTCGTTTAGAGGAATAAGCAGCAGGACCAATAACTCCCTCAGACTTCACTTCCAAATACAATTCCACATTTTTAATAGAAGGGTGTTTTTTTGGAACCTCAAGCATTGTCTCCAAACTATTGTTGTTCACAACGGGCAAAAGCAGATAATGAAACTTTGACTGTCCAACAACAGAAGGATACCTACCAAATATTTTAACTTTGAATCTATGCTTATCAAGATCTACTCCAGTAAGACATACATCTCATCCAACAATCTGTTTAATGCAATCTTGGGGTTAACTATAATCTTTTCAGGAGTCGGTCCTTCATAGTATACCCCTTCAGGGCCATACTTGATGCAACCGTTCCATAGAGCTGTAAACTGGGCTCACCCACGTCTATTAGCCCATATCCATTTGTCCATTTATTTTTTGTGGACAGAGAGTGACCATGTCCATTAAGGACTAAACCCAGTAACACCCATGTTTACATGGACTGTCATGTGGTCCATAATGGAACATTTTTTTTAAAAAAAAATAGATTTTAAGTTTTGTAGTTTCATGGTAAAATAAGATTTTATGGGAAATTTTGTTTTTACGGTTTTGCCAGAAAATTTGTTTTGTAGTTTTGGCGAGAAACTCAATTTTGTGATTTTTGCGGAAAATTTGTTTTTAGCGAGAAAACTAGATTTTACGGTTTTGGCGGGAAAATTCAATTTTACAGTTTTAGCGGAAAAACTCAATTTTACATTTCAGCCATTCACATCATATGAGGTTTGAAAAGACGACCACATACATCATGTATGATGATAAAAAGAGATGTCAAGCATGCATACTTCCATCCTATGGTGGTGCCATTTACAAATGTATTGAATTCAACTGTGATTATGTACTTCATGAAGCATGTGAAAATCTTCCCCAGAAAAAACAATATATGGCACATCCCAATCCTTTTATTCTACAAGTGAGTGATACCAAAAATTGTTTCTTTTGTCGATATTGTTATTCTTTTCGTATGTTTTCAGATATGTGCTTAGCAGAGAGGAGGGTCTGTTTACAACAATGGACGTGCGATGTGCCGTAATATCTGAGCCGTTTGACTATCAATGCCACCCACATCCACTGTTCTTTAGCAATGAACTTGGAAAAACTAGACCATGTTCAATCTGTAGAAAAGTGAGATTTCTAACTTTAAATTGTATCATGTGCAACTTCTCTGTGTGCTTCTATTGTGCTACACTCCCATATAAAGTGTACGAGCATGATGAAAACTTCCTCACCCTTTCTTACGAATAGAATGCAAGTCTCAATTGGTGTGAGGTTTGTGAGGAAACTTTGGATTCAACCAAATGACTTTATACATGTAATGAATGTGGGAACGCCTTCCACATCCCATGTTTACTAGGAACATGTGCACCTTATATCAAGCCTGCTCAAAATCTCTTGTTATATGAGCGCGAAGTTAATTTAATTCCTAACAATGGTCTCACTAGATCCATTTGCAATTACTATGAAAGGCGTTGTCAATATAAACTAATGTTTGAAGTATATGATGATCAAGACGAAAGAAAACTATATTGTTATCATCATCTAGAGGTGGAATATAGTTAAGGTCAGGAATCCAAGTGCTGGTGACAGGAAAACAAAATACTAATTAACATGTTTTAGTTAGTATTGTGTGTTGCTTTAAAGAGTGTGCATTAAGGTAGTTTGTATAATATTTTTTTACTTGTAAAGTTGTAATAAATGTGACTGTTGAAATTATCCATGTGCTATGAAGAATATGCAAGTTGTCAAATTGACACCAAGATGGAGAATTCAGCTCATATAAAAACAAGTAATAAGATGCTAGTCAAACACCATGATAGAGAAAAAAATTATTATCGTATATAAATGTAAAAGTGGTGAGAATTACAACTACGCTAGTTATAAATGGTCGTAATGATACACCAAAAAAAAAGAGAAAAAATGTTCAAGCTTCTACGTCGCGTAAAGGAAAAAAAAAAGTAAAACAGAGAAAAAAATCATTTAGGGTTCTTTGTGTTCCTTTGAAGTGCAAGTACACTTTGGGTATGGAATCTCACTAAAAAACTTCTTCAGTTCTAAACCAAGCACACACCCTTTGATTACTTGTGTTAGTCCCTTCCATCTCCTTGCCCTTGTGTACCTTGCCTGCAAAACCGATCCAAATAATCTCTATTGCGCATCAAAGATGTTTTGTTTTGTTTGCATAAGAAAGAAGGGTTTATTGTATTTTGTGACTTGTATAGGAAGCAAATGTTTTATTCTTCTATTAACGGGCTCTTGTCAGGTATTAGCTAGTCATATGTGCAACAAAAAGGTTAGATATACTTTGGTCCTGCCCTCCTGAGAAAAGGGCGTTTCGACAAAATCATAAGAGTTCGGTTTACCTTGAAAATATGGTAGATTGAAGATTTTAAAGGTACTTCATTGTACTTTCCATAATCAAAGAGTTTTGGGTTGTTTTGTGCTTTACTTAGCTAAATGTTATCTTTGTATGAAAGATTTATGCTAGAAATAAGTTTTTTTTGTTGTTGCAGAAACGAAGGTGGAATCTAAACTGCAAGAAAAGATTTAGACTACAATGGTAGAGAAGGGCTCCAAGGAAACACTTAAGAAATTGAGAAATTTGATCCTTCAAGTTCTCCTTTGTAAAATAACTTGACTCAATGTGCTTCTTTCTCGGCAGACTAACATAAACTCGATCAGAAGCCAACCAAATATGTGCTACACAAAAACTTCAAGAAGAGTTTCTTTGAGAAAACCTACTGATCATGTGAACTCAATACTCCGTGCATGTGCTCGTAAGTTATAATGCCATAAAAGCTTGTTCCTCATCCATAACGCCCTCATCATTCTCTAAAACTTCACTGACTAAATCTAATACATCTTCTACAACAACCATTTCCAACATACCTTAGGCTCAGCAATTGTATATGGAATGGCAAATGCACCACTCGAAGAGCTTCCAATGCTGTAGATGGTGCTTCTGCTGATACTTTCTTTCGTCTCCTAACTCCTCCTGAACCTGGTTCACAATTTTCCTATAGGTTGTGAAGACGCAAGGTGTTTCATTGATTCAAATCCATTCCCTGTAGTATGTCCTTGATCCCCTCAATCTTCTCGTTCCGACCGAAACAATGTAATTCGATGAATTTAATTTCCAAAGATTTACTCTTCCTTGATTGATCATCCTTTATTGCAAACCTTCAATCCCCAAACCTTCGTCGTTTCATAATCATCTTCAAAACCTTAGGTTCCCTATCGGCATCGCCATCATTTTAAAAAACTTTATCCGATAATTATATAGGGAAATTCTCTCAAATAGCACTTTTTATGTTTTGTCACAACAATAGTCATAAAGGAAAAAATGACCAAAATAACCTCTTTTTATTTTGAAAAAATTAATATTTCATTTTTAATTTTTAAAATTTGAAACCATAACCCCAAAGCCTCACCCCTTAACTCCAAAACATAAGTCTATATTAGTTAATCCTAAGGATATAAGTGTATATTTACGTCTTTAATGAAACATTTTGGTCATTTTTTTTTTTTGTGAGCTATTTATGTGACAAATATTTTTTAGAACTATTCTAGAGTATTTCTCTTTTATATACATGAATATTATTTTTAAATAGATGATAAAAATTTAAAAATTTAGAAGCATAAAATACAAGATATATTCTTTCGAATTTGATTTATATATAATAATCTTGAAGTGATGAAAATTTTAAAATATCTTTCTATATTCTTTTTTTTTAATAAATAATTTTCTAATACTAGTTTTTCAATATCTTAATTTAGATTAAGTTTTGGATATTTGCACATGAATTCTTAATGGTAAAATACTTAAAATTTGTGTTTACATATTTAACTATACTGATTTTTTAATTATATTTAAGACTATTTTAGTGAGTTTTTATATCTATTATACTAAACTGTGTAAGAGAGGGTAAGTGCAAGACTAAGAGAAGAATATAATTAATACTTTGCTTGAGCATTTAAAACGTGCATAGATTGCAATACTTGCCGTGAAAATTTTCCAAGTAAAGAAAAAGAAAAGGATATCCAGTCGTTGAACTTTTATACATTTTGTATATATAGAGAGTCACAAATCACAACAACTAAACTCAAAACCTTTAAAAAAAATTAAACTCAAAACTCTCAATATATATAACCATCAAAACATATTTTGCGTAGCCATGGATTCCTTCGAGCATCCTCCACTTTGTGGCCTCGTTTGCCCTTACTTTCGGTACTATTACTTACGTTTAAACTATAGAGTTTATGGTTTTGTTAAAATCACCAGTCCTTATTTTCAAGATGGCAAACTCGACCACGACCGTAACGATATTGAGCACCACCTTTCCCCCCTTTATTGGTGCAACAACAAAGAATCAGGAAATGAGTCTTTGTGTGGTGCTTGTAAATTTGAAGGAATCGGTACAACCTATTACTTTTGCGAAGAATGTAAGCTATCCTTTCACAAAGAATGCGTCGAGTCTCCCCCTCTAATCAAATCTCGTTATCACCCTAAACACCATCTCCAACTGGTGAATGATTGTTTAGGTAGGAATATATATTGTTCTTATTGTGATGCTAGTGGTAGTTATAAAAAAGTCGGGTTATATTACTATTGTTTTACCTGTAAGTTTGGTTGGCATCCTCCTTGCGCGACAAGACCCTCATTCCTGAACTATCCAAAAAGGCATGAGCATGACCTCAACATCTTTCCGAGGGAAGCTGATTTGATATGTGACGTTTGTGGGGTTGTTGATTGCAAACCTCTCATCTATGTGTGTCTTCAATGTGATTTTATTGTTCATAGAAGTTGCATTTACTTACCATTTGTCATAAAAATATCCCGTCACGACCACCGTCTTTCTTTTACATATTCTTTTTCTAGAATATTGTCATGTGGATTTTGTCGTCAAAAGGTTGACGGCAACTATGGAAATTATTCTTGCATGAAAGATTGCACTTATGTTGTTCATTCCAAGTGTGCAACTCGGAAAGATGTGTGGGATGGAAAAGAACTAGAGGGAGAACCGGAAGACGACTATGACAATCTGAATTGTTTTAAAGTGATAGGTGATGGAATTATACACCATTTCAGCCATTCACATCACATGAGGTTTGAAAATAAGACCACCAACATTGTGTATGATAAAGAAAAGCTATGTCAAGCATGTGTACTTCCATTCTATGGTGGTGGTGTTTACAAATGTATGAAATCTAAGTGTGATTTCATACTTCATGAAGCATGTGCAAATCTTCCGGGGACAAAACAACATATGTCACATCCCTATCCTTTTATTCTACAATTGAGTGATACCAAAAATAGTTTCTTCTGTGGATATTGTGATCGTTTTTCGTTTGGTTTCAGATATGTGTGTAACAAAGGAGATAAGTCTATAAGTATAGACCTGCGATGTGCTGCAATATCTGAGCCATTTGACCATCAATGCCATCCACATCCTTTGTTCTTAAGCAATGAACTTGGAAAATATAGACCATGTTCGATATGTGGAAAAGAGAAACTTCAAACTTTAAACTGTATTGAGTGCGACTTCTTTTTGTGCTTCTATTGTGCTACACTCCCATATAAAGTGCGATACGAGCATGATGAACATTTCCTCACTCTTTCTTACGAAGAGAATGCGAGTCTCAATTGGTGTGAGGTTTGTGAGGAAACTTTAGATTCAACCAAATGGCTCTATAAATGTAATGAATGTGGAAACACCTTCCACATCCCATGTTTACTAGGAAAATGTGCACCTTATATCAAGCCTGCTCAAAATCTCTTGTTATATGAGTGTAAAGTTAATTTAATTTCTAACAATGGTCTCACTAGATCCATCTGTAATTACTGTGAAAGGCGTTGCCAAGATACACTAATGTTTGAAGCTTATGATGATCATGACGGAAGAAAACTATATTGTTATCGTCATTTGGAAGTGGAATATAGTTAAGGTCATGAATCTAAGTGTTGTTGACGAGAAAACAAAATACTAATTGATATGGTTTAATTAGTATTTTGTATTGCTTTTAAGTGTGTGCACGCATTAAGGTAATTTGTATAATATTTACTTTTTACATGTAAAGTTATAATACATATAAATTGTTAAAATTGTCCATGTGGTATAAGGAATATGCAAGCTGTCAAATTGACACCATGATGGAGAATTCGGCTAAAGTAGTAATAAGATGCTAGTCAAACACTATGATAGAGAAAAAGAATGATTAGAATTATAATTACGCTAGTTATAATGGTCGTAACGATACACCAAAAAAAGTCATTAGGGTACTTTGTGTTCTTTTCTACACTTTGGGTATGAAATCTCATAAATAGCTTCTTCAGTTCTAAACCAAAACGCCATTTGATTCCTTGAGTTGGTCCCTTCCTTCTCCTCGGTGCACCTCGCCTGCAAAACTGATCTAAAGAATGTTGGATAATTCCAAACTTGTGGAAACTTAACATATTAATAAGTGTTTAATATGTTAAGAGATAAACACAAAAAAAAAAAAAAAAAATCTAGAATAGGAAAATGAAAATTTCTATTAGATTAAGTTTGTGTTTCCATATCCCACATGTTAAAGGGGATTGTCTTTCATATAAATACAGGTCTAATGGAGATGTGTTCCATAAGATCTAAGAGAAGCATTGAAAGCTTTAGTTTTGAGTAGTTTCTAAAGCTAATAAGAAATTTGAATTGGTGTCAAAGTTCCTTAGGTTGGAGACTCAATCTAAGCTTAAATTAAAACTAAGATCATGGTGCTTGTGAATAATAGATCACGTAAGCAAGATGGCTGACGTGACTAGGGGTCCACGTATAAAGGACTTTAGATCCGCATCCATCCAATGTCCTATGTTATCATCGACAAACTACACAGTTTGGTCGATGAGGATGAATGTGTTAATTCGTGTTCATGAAGTGTGGAACATGATCGAACAGGTTCGGATGATCAAAAGAAGAACGATGTGGCGACAACTCTTTTGTTTCAATCCATCCATGAAACATTCATTCTCCAGGTGGATGAACAAACGACATCAAAGGACATCTGAAACACCATCAAGTCACAACACCTTGGAGCTGATCGTGTAAGGGAGGAAAGACTTCAGACATTGATGACAAAGTTTGATAGGTTGAAGATGGATGATAACGATACTGTTGATGACTTTGCGGGCAAGATATCAGGTTTATCATTCAAAGCAGCCTCGTTGGGAGAAAACATAAAAGAATCCAAGATACTTAAGAAGTTCTTGAAGGATCTTCCAAGACACAAGTACATCCAGTGTAATGACCCTCACGAGCCAGTGAATTTTTGGTCAAGAAAAATTCTCGCTTGACTAGTTTGGAGTTGGTCTGATCAAAATTAAAACCGAACCGGTGAAATAATGTCTCGACGAGACTGTCATGTGGTCGAAATACCTTACCTTGATAGATCTGGTCAAGTTATGTTCAAGCTGGACGAGTATATCTGAAAGAAGGACGAGAAATATTGATCGAGAACTGGTCGGGAACACTTTCAGCTGCTTGTGAGTTTTGTGCATGTCTTGTGCTGCCTGGCTGGTTGCTTCCTTCCTGACCTGGTCATGTGACTATCACAAGCTGCTTGGTTAATTAAAAGTCACATGCTGGTCACAAGCTGTTTGCTTAAGCTGCTTGCAGCTTTCTTCATGGGAAGGAAAAGTTCAGCTGCTTGTGCTGCTTGGTGTGCTCAAGCATGTCTCCAGCTGTCTATCCTCAGTTTTGCCTTGTGTGGGAGTAAACCCTTATCTGAAGTAACTCCTCATGCTATAAAACATCATCTTCTCTCTTCTGGACGTCCTGTTACAGAAGTGAAAAAACAGAAAAAGTCAGTGAGAGTTTGAGAGAAAAATCGTAAAGAAAAAGATAGAGAAAATTATGTGGAGTTGATTTCTTCTTTTCTTTACTGCGATGAAGTCTTCTATAAATTCTGGCCAAGATGATGAGAGGAACATAGCATATCTTGGTCGATTTTTCTCTTCATCTCTAAGACCAAACCTAGCTATATCCATAAGTAATTATGAAGGTAAGCAAACTTGATAACTCTAGCGGCTTGGTTCTGTGTTCTGATTTACTCCGACCATGAAGCTTTGTTTTTATGGTCAGAATAAGTCTTAGAGTGATACCAATGATCAGTCTAAGTCACGTTCAAGAGCCTGAGCTCGGCATGACCATAAGCTTTGAGTTTAACTCGGTAACATGTTCCTCGGATCAGTTTCCTTGGCAGATTTGTTGGCTTAGTCCATCTTTGAGATGTGTTCTAGTTTAATCCAACATTGGATTGATGTGGTTCTGATCAGGGTAGGCGTGGCTTCAACTATAAATGGTGTACCAGTTGAGTTCAGAAAACTCTTGATGTAAACCGGTAAGGATTTATGAGTTGATCGGATCAGTTTAAGTAAAGCTTCATGTTTGGATGATTATGCTTCCGTTTTCTGTCAGCTGTTCATGTTGTGTTCCATCCATGTTGTCTTCGTTTAGCTGTGGTCATCATGTTCTGGGAATCCTTACCTAAACTGATATGATATAAGTGGATGTAATCTGAACTGAACCGAACTTAACTTAACCGGGCTTATTTGTCTCTGAACTAAACTGATCCTAGCTAAGTTAACCGAATTGATCATGGTCTGAACTAAGATTTTCTGAACCGCATTATTTGAGCTGATTTGAGTTTCTTATTGAACCGGACTGATGAGCCTTATGTTCCAAACCGTTCTGTTTCAAATTCAGATGGTCAAGGAGAGTGGTCGGATCAGCCGGATCCTTGATGTGGTTCTGAACCGAGTGTGATCTAGAAGTGGAGTTTGATTAGCTTGAGCTCTTGCTTAGTCTTCCTTAGACAATCTCACGGATTCAATGGTGAGTCTAGATATATGATGAATACGTTATGAATGAGTATGCATGATTGCATATTGAATATGGTTGATTGATAAGCAAAGTCTCTTAATCTATAACTGAATGTGAGGTTTTACTTATGTAAACACTTAAGAAATATTATGAATTATTATTTGAGGTTTATCCCGAGCCTTAGTACTTGTTAAGTATATAAATATAAATCTTGTGAAGTCTTATTGTATACTCACTCTCCCGAAAATCCCGCATTACTGTGAATTGGTCCTGCGATATAGAACAAGTTCACGAAGACACGATGATAGGGTCGCACCCTGGAGACCGTGTAACTGCATGCATCGTTAGATGTGCGATCTTGGAATATCTAATGGAGATGATGGTTATAATTATTTTTCCGCTAGGCTCGGTTAGCCTTGGTGTTTTTTCGGGTTTAGTATATATATATATATATTATAAGTATCGTGGAGGTGTTGTTTAAGATAATATTCACATCGACGGAATGATAAGCCTTATATATATTTTTATTAGTTATGGAATATATTTCTACTGCATACAAATGGTGTCGATTGCTTGGAATATTATTAATATGTGTTGGGGTGCGGGCTTGGACTCACTGAGTAAACTAGTTACTCATGACTCATTTGTGATGCAGGTTACCAATATGTGAGAGACCTTACTCTAGAACGGGAAGGAACATCATTAGTCAATAGTAGTTTTATTATCCTTGCAAAAATCGTTTTGGTTTATCCTATGTATAAATTTTATTTATCGAAAACCTCGAGGTTAGCCTTTAAATTTTGTGTAAGATGGTTTTGAAAGAATAATTATATAATGTATAAAGATTGTTTTTAAAGTATGGGTTCCATATGATATTAGTCCTTGTCTGGGACGAACTAACTATCGGGTATTGCTTGGTCGGGTTGAAAAGCCTTAAGTGATATTTTATAGGAACGTAGATGTTCTCAGATTGCTAATCCAAGGAACTTTGAAATATTTGAGAACATTGGGTTGGCTTTCGAGAAGCATCAACCGTGTCATTTTCGGTCATCTACAATCGGGGGTGTCACATCCAGATTGTCGTATCACTTGAGCAAGTCCTAGACCTCAACTTTAAAGATTTCGAGGACATAGTTGGAAGGCTTAAGGCGTACGAGGAACGTGTAGGTGAAGAAACTCAAAAAAAAAAGACCAAGGGAAACTTATGTTTGCAAACAACGACCATCATAGTCAGAGGAGCTATGAAAGTTTCAGTGGTAGAGGTAGAGGTAGAGGACGGAATGGTAGATGCAAAGGTCAAGGTAGGTCACACAACCAAAACCATGTGTCACACACCGAAGACAAAAATTCAAAGAAAGATCAATCAAGGTTGATATGTTGGAGATTTGACAAGCCGGATCACTATGCAAATGTCTGTCCCGAAAAGTCAGTGAAGAATCAAAAAAATAACCTAAACGAGACACAAGAGGCCGATGCACTCTATGTACACGAGGTGGTGTTCTTGAATGAAGACAAAGTGATTCCTAAGAATATAGATATGAACAAAGGCGATGCAAGTGTTTGGTATTTGGATAATGGAGCAAGCAATTACATGACATGGAGCAAGGAGTTCTTTTCGAGTTTAAATCTAAACACCAAAGGAAATGTGAAGTTTGGTGGTGGATCGTGTGTTAATATCGTTGGAAAGGGTATGATTACCTTTGTGTGCAAGACTGGTGAGAAGAAAGCACTCAAAGACATATATTACATACATGACCTGAAGCATAATATATTGAGTCTTGGACAAGCAACATAAAACGGATGTGAGATTAACATGAAATATGTCTACTTAACACTCACATATGCTTGGAAGGTTGCTTTTACGTGTTACAAGATCACCAAACCGTCTCTACAAGACCCCGATGGAAATTAGCTACATGTAATTTTACATCTTAGAGATGAAGATGCTACATGGAGGTGGCATGCTCGACTAAGACATATAAGCTATGGAGTGATGAACAACATGGTACATAAGGAGATGGTTGTAGGAATTCCGAGTGTAACACACGAAGAAAGCATGTGTGACGCATGTCTAGCAGAAAAGCAGATTAAACGTTCATTCCCAACTAAAGCCATGTTCTGTGCGACAAAGCCACTGGAATTATTGCGTGGATATTTGTGTGGACCAATCACACCATTAACGTCAGCAAATAATAAGTGTGTATTTGTCCTAGTTGATAAATTCTCTAGGTATATGTGGGTTATACTTATGAAAGAGAAGATTAAGGCATTTGATTGATTCAAAAGGTTTAAGGAGAGTGTAGAGAAGCAAACCGGGTTGACCATTAAAACCTTTTGCACCGATAGAGGAGTAGAGTTTACCTCAGTTGAGTTCAATCTATTTTGTGAAGAGAATGGAGTGAAAAGGCATCTAACCGCACCTTACACACCTCAACAAAAAGGTGTTGTAGAGAGAAGAAACCAAAATTTAATGGGAATGACAAGAAGTATGTTGAAGGCAATGGAGATACCGGACTACTTATGGGAAGAAGCTGTACGACATTCAACTTACCTCATCAATAGAGTTCCTAAAAAAGCCTTGAATGATCAAACGCATATGAATGTCTCACATCAAGGAAACCAAATATCGAGCACTTGAGGATATTCAGTTGTGTAGCACACGCGAAGATATGTATGACTCACCTGAAGAAGCTTCATGAGAGAACAAAGTGTGTGATCAATTTTGGAATTGAGACGGGTTCCAAAGCTTATAGACTCTATGATCTAGTCACAGGGAAGGTGATGGTGAGTAGAGATGTGATTTTTGAAGAAGAGAAATCTTGGAATTGGTCGGCTACAACAACCCAAGAGGATTATCAATCAAGTATGCTTAAGCTTCCACATGAGGGTGGTATAGAAAAAGGTAATGATCATGAACAAGAGACTATAAACCAAGATGAGAAAGAAGAAGAAACTGATCATAATGCAAACCGAGACGGTGGCGTTCAACCGTTGGTAACTAGGCACGGCCGGACCATAACAAAACCAAAGTATCTTGATGACTATGTGTTATTTGCGGATCAAGAAAGTGGAATGTTGTTGCTCATAATGGATGGCGAGCTAGATAACTATCTTGAAGCTGAACACATATGAGAATGGGTTGAAGTTATGATAACTGAGACAGAGTCTATCAAAAGAAACATGACGTGGGAGTTTGTGGATAAACCGGCTGGTGCTAAACCTATATGGTTAAAGTGGATCTACAAGATAAAAAGAAAGGCAAATGGTATGGTGAACTAGTATAAGGTGAGACTTGTGGCAAAAGGCTATGTACAAAGACAAAGAATATATTTCGATGAAGTGTTTGCGCCAGTGGCACGTCTGAAAGCTATTAGGCTCTTGATAGCCCTTGCAGCAACAAACGGTTGGGAGATTCATCACTTGGACGGCATTCCACTAACAGTACACCGAAACCTCTAGTTCAGACATGAGCACAACAAACCTGCAAGAAAAAAAAATGATGTGGTTAAAACCCATGTCTTTGATTTTACATGTATAATGAAAACAAACAATGTCTCTCTTCAAAACAACAGCTCTAAAATGCTAACTCATGTGTCCGATTTTGGAAGTAAGAGAAGTTTTAAGAGTAACAGAAACGATTGATATATCATCAAAACCCTAACGCTTTATAATATATATATGTCGTCGAAGATGTCTACATACCTGAGAATATGGAGATTCTTGTCTTGGTAGTCGCAAGGAAGCTTGGATGTTCAGAAATGGAAAAACTTTCCGTTGCATTAAGGATTTTATCTAGCGATGTGATGTGATCAAGGAGGCAGACAACCACTCTAGCACTATGTAAATAAGTTATTTTCGATTGTCAGTGAACCCACGAAAATATCATTAACATACGACCAACATGCCCAAAAACCCATTTATGTATGTGTGAGGAATATAAAGCCTAGCCGGAGGAGGGAACGATGGCAACATTATCACAAAAATGCACTAAGCAACAATGCTACGGTCTTTGACTCTTCGTTTATATTTGTTGATTTATCATTTGGATCTATCTGTACCAAATTGTTCAGATATAAAAATTTGAGACGTTTTGGGGGTATTTATCTTATTTTCAAGGATTCACATGTGTGTTTGGTCTAAAAAAATTATAGACAAGCTAATTCTTACATGTTAATGCAAGGAAAACAACTAAAGGATAACCACCAGGGAAAAAAGAAAGGATCAAAAGAAGAAACTTTATCCCATTGCATACTTCTGGGTCCAGCTTCTTGCAGTAGATTCATACTTGGCTCTATCAGTTTTATACATATGAGCAATCTCCGGAACCATAGGATCATCTGGGTTTGGATCCCTTAACAATGAACATATCGAAACCAAAACCTAGAAAGTCACCAATAGATTGGATTCAAATCAGAGTTAAAAGACTCATTCTAGCCATTGCTATTTTGTATAATAAAGAAAAAAAGAGAGCTTTCTTGTATTTTACCTTGGATATGGTGAGTGCAGGACTCCATTGTTCTTTCAAAACGTCGTGGCAAATGTGGAAGCAAATGCTTCCGTTGCTGTTGACATTAGGGTGAAACACTTTTGTCCTAAACGCAACCTGCAAGAAGAAAAAAACAACAACAAACAAATGAATTCCAACAGAATGATTTTAAAAATGTTACAAATTTGATTCAAACCTTTGGTGGTTTGAAAGGATAATCCGGAGGGAGGTGAATGGTTAAGATAAAGACTCCACCTGAGTAAGGACTGTCTGATGGACCCATTATCGTAGCTTGCCAATGAAACAAGTCTTCAGCAACTGGACCTTGAAAGTTTCACAATTGTTTCACAGAAGACATAAAATAAAATTTAGCCTCTTAAACATATGATCCATAGCAATAACTCAAAAAAAAACACAACAAAACATTAATGCTCAATGCATGAGCAGTTTGAGATTCTCCTACATCAATCCCTGACTCTGTTGAGACCAACAGTACCGATATATAATGAACTTTTTACATTTTAATAAGCAAAATGAACAACTATAACACCCGAATGCAATAGATGCAAACAGGGAACAAAGAAAGAGCTTTCTCTTCCCCCTGATTTCAAATGGTGTTAGTTACTATAAACAAGGCAAGATGCAAATCTATGGTAGTTGGCACCAAAAGCTTATTTGATTATGATCACTACAAAGCCGCAATTTATGCTGTCTACTTGAATATGGTCATTAGATAGCTGCAATTACCCAACTTAGCATCATCATACCAATCAGTTTGTTCAGTATGATTATTACGTAGCTGCAATTACATCTTATGTTACTTTGTTTCTGCTTAAAACGAGATAGTAAGATCTACAAGACACGAAGAAGAGGTAAGTCTGACCAGCACTGTACAAGGTTGAAGGATCCTTCTGGAGATCCTTGAGCTCTTTTAAGATCCGTTTCGAAGCCATTTTCTCGCTCTGAAAATGAGAGAGAAAGCCTTCGAGACCGAAATTGCCATCGATCGAGAAAATATTTTTTTAAATTTACTAAAAATAAAATGGAAAAGAAGTGAAAAGTTTTACAGGTCATATCGAGAGAGAGAGAAAGAAGAAGACGCTGCGTTTACGGTGGCCGGTGGCTCCTTTCTCCGCCGGTCACCCTTCAGGTTGATTATTGGTAGTTTCTGGTCTCTGCTCCTCCTCTCTGTTTCTTATCTCTAAGCCATAGTCTCTTTGTTGCTGTCTCTGGAGTTCTCTCTTGTTGGAGATTCATCTGTGTTTTAGTTGTTCCTCTACACTGCTGGAGCACTGACGAGATTATTGGGCGTGACGTGAAGGCAGGGAGTTCGAGAGTGGAGGTGGTTTGTGTGGTTTTAACCGGATCTGGGTCAGATCTGGCGGATCTGTGACAAGGTTGCAGTTGAGGTTTCACCGGTGGTGAAGGGGTTCTCCTCCCTTATCATAGTTCAATTCCGTTTTCCCATGACCTCCCCGCTCTTCGATCTGTGGAGACTTTCGTTTTAAGTGGTTTAGAACAACTGTTTTCCATTGTTGTTGAGAAGTTTTATGCTCTGCTATCCATGAAGTTCAAGGAGAATTGATGGCTCTCTTTTGGTTGTTTGGTCTCTATACTTGCAATTTTTCATGTTCTTGATGTGGTAGTGAATGCTTCCTGTCTCTTGCTGCCGGTTTCTGTATGTTTTCGGTGGGTTCGGGTGGGATTGACTTCGTTTATCTCTAGATCTTTTGAGATTAGAGTGTTGGTTGTAAGACTTTTATCGAGGCGTAGCTTGGACGCATGAAGTGTGTCAGCTGCCGTATCCGAAAGAGTACGGGAACTATGAGTGGTTCTTTCTTGTCGGGTTGTGAAGTCTGGTTCTTTAGGAGGGAGAGATGTGTCTCGGTGTTCGTAGAAGTTGATGGTATCGTTCGGTGGGCCGTGGGCGACAACGATAAATCTCGTTCAGAAGCATCTTGAGCTGTCAAAAGGTTGTGCAAGTATAGTGTGCTAACATCATTGTGGGTTTATTCAATTTATTCTCGGTGTAGTTGTATTTCTGTATGTTTTCGGTATGTTTCAAAAGTTACCCTGGTGTGGGTTTTAGTTGCCTTTCTATGGGCTTGGGTTTCGGGAGATTTCTTGTTTTTCAGCCAGTAGTAAACTATGTATTCTTCCTTTGAATGAAATTAAAAACTTGACGGAAAAAAAAAAAATGGAAAAGAAGTGAGAATGAGTAAACCTTCTGGCCTAGCCAGAGTTTCTCTTATAAGGGGGATTTAAAAGGGCTTAAACCCTTTAGGGTTTCTGGCTTAACCTCCGCTTCCAAAATACTTACGCAGATAAACGCAGAGAGCTCTGAGGTCAGAATCAATGGCGGCTAAGCCTTCGTTGAAGATCAAAGGGAAAGGAAAAGGATCAAAGGGATCGTCTTCTTCGTCATCCAAGTACGAGCTCTTTAAGGAGTGGACCAACTGGTCACTGAAGAAAGCAAAGGTCGCGACTCAATATGGATTCATCCCACTGATCATCGTCGTCGGCATGAAATCGGATCCAAAGCCTCACCTTTTCCAGCTTCTCAGCCCCGTTTGATCTTCACAATGTTTTAATGTCTCTTTTTTACTTCCCCAAATCTGTTCTGTTTTTTCTTTCATATATAAAAATGGATTATTTTGTTTGTTTCTGAATCTATACAACTCAAAGTTTCGTTATTTATTTGCAAATCTGCTCTGAACAAATGATCTATGAAGGAAAAAGAATGATCTAAAGTTCATTCAGTCACTCTGTTTCAGTTTCAGTTGGTCGAATATTTTGAATCATTTTCACAACTTGAGCTATGTGAGGTCGTTCTTGTTGCTTCACTGCAACGCAAGCCAACCCTATTTGCATCATCTCTACCATCTCTTCCTCGAAACCACCTGATTCACTCAATATCTCCATGTCAAATACTTCCCCTGTCCACTCTTTCGCCACCACATTCCTTACCCATGTGACCAAATCCATCTTCTCACCATGTTTTGTCTCTGGACTTGCCGGCGACTTCCCTGTCAATAGCTCGAGTAGAACCACCCCGAAGCTGTATACATCTGAACACTGCGTGCTTCTTCTAGTGTCTGTTACTTCAGGTGCGGGGTAACCTGAGGTTTGAGGAAGAGATCTCATGATGGCTCTTAAGCCAATGTCACCAATGCAGCCGTAGCGTTGCGAGTCTAAGAAGATGTTTGATGATTTGATGTTCCCATGTATGAATCTCCCGTTGTTCCCTTCATGGATCTTAGCCAATCCTCTCGCTGCCCCTGTTGCTATTCTCAATCTAGCATCCCAACTTAAAGGTACTCGATCATACATTGCTCTGTTTCCTGCACAAACCAATGAACTTTGTTTGTTTACTCATTTTGCTTGTGATAGCAATTGATAAAGTAAACAAGTAGCTAACCGTGGAGCATCTGGAAGAGGCTTCCTTGACTGTAATAGCTATAAACAGCGAGTTTATCGTCTTTGGAATAGTAGTAAGCCTTTAGCTCAGCAACATTCTCATGTCTGATCATGCCTATGATCTCCATTTGTTGCTCAAACTCTCTTCTTCCCACCACAACTTCCTTCAGCCACTTCACTACCACCGTGCTCATGTCTTCCATCGTTACCTTATAGGTTGTACCAAAAGCTCCTTTCCGCAAAACTTCTGCTGATGAGCTTAGAAGATCATCTAAATCAAACAAATGGTTCTCTCCCCCGAAGAAGATGATCTTGCCTCCTTCTTCAGCGTCGTCATCTCTAGATGTCCAGTTCCCTGGAGGAGTGGACGACGACGAGTCTCTCTTCCTAAACTTCCCGGAGATTCTAGTTTTTCCGAAACAAATGATCATTATAATACAGGAAAGTCCGGAAACACCCAAAACACAAGCTGCAGAAAGAATGAGCAAGAAAGCAAGCTGGCTTAACCCCAAAGGAGTCTTGTGGTGTTTCTCCTTTCCGGTTATGTTGTTGCCGGAAAAGGCTGAGCTTCTGAATCTTTGAAGGGACTTCGGTATTGTGCCGGTGAGCCTATTGTTAGACATGTTGATATGCCTCAGGTTTGGAAGATCAAGATCGGGAATGTCCCCTGAGAATGAGTTGTTGGCAAGGTTCAAGACTCTAAGTCTGGTCAAACCTGAAAGAGAGGTTGGGATGCTTCCGTTGAATTCATTGTTAGAAAGATCAAGAACCTTGAGATTCTTTAACTCAGAGAGAATCGGTGGTAGTGGACCAGAGAGGTGGTTGTGTTGTAGATAGAGATGAGTCAGGTTCTTGAGGTTGATAAAATCACAAGGGAGCCCTCCGGAGAGTTGGTTCTTTCTAAGGCTTAGAATCTTCAGAGACGAGAGACGGTTGATGGTGAATGGTGGGATCAAACCATTGAATCCAGCCGCAGGCAATCTAACGGATACAATTCTGTTTTGGCTGCAGGTAACTCCGGTCCAGTGATGGCAAGTCGGAGAGCTCTGGTTCCAGCGGTGAAGAGGTATAGTGAAATGTGACAAGAAATCAAGCAAAGCTCTCTTGTCGTTTCAAGGGTCTCAGAGAAGATAAGAGCAAAACAGAGAATCAAAGAGAAAAAGAAGAAGAAGACTTGCATTGTAAGAAACTAGCTTTTGTCTCTATCTGTAACAGAGAACTTTTCTTTAGCTGAAGAATGTGTGCAGATTTTTTTTTTAAAAGGAATCTTTATTGTGAAATTGAAAAGATACGCCGGCAGCTTATAGCCGGCAAAAGAATGTTTTGTAGTCTGAGAAATTAAAAAAAAACTTGATGAAGCCATTAAGCCAATCGTGACCGTTTCTCTGCGTTTAAGTTTTCAACTGTTGTTCTGTAATTTAATTCTTGCTTGAAATATTTTGGCACCAACGGCTATTTTCACTATACTGTAACGCAAGTGCGGTAAGCCATGACCGGTGTAAAATTCAGAGGCTTGACTAACAATTTCTTTGTATAAATGGAAATAGGAATATATTTGATAAACATTATCTTTTTCGAATTGAATTGTAAACAATATCAACTTTCTATTAGAAAAAGTTAAAGAATCGACAACATTTTATGATAGTTGAGTATATTATTTATTTATTTTGTTGTGTGTCTGTGTGTTTATGTATTAGTTTATAGAGAGATTTATGTCAATTTTTATAAATTGGAAGTGTTGCTTATATTTGGGATGTTTTTTTTTTCGACATTTTTTTTTTTTGTAACACTTTTGTCGACATATATATTTGGGATGTTTATTCACATCTATATATGGTTTGGATTTTTTTTTTTTTTTTTTTTTTTGTTTAACAAGCAATTAGGTGCACGTAGAAATACAAAAAAAAAATCAAATAACTGATACCAAAAGATATGTGTAAATTACACTATGAGGCTATTTGATATGGTCCCAATTGTAATTTAATATTATTAATGAAATAAGTTAATATTTTAGTGAAAATAATGCTTAGAAAATATGCTAACATTACTTAGTCTGTTTTCATAAATAATTTTATTTATCAACATATCAGTAAATAATTAAATATTACAGATATTTTTTTGGAGCTATTATAATAATCCTCTGTTGGTCAAAGGTGAAACGAGTAACACGTGAGGTGGTGGGATGGTTCTAGTGGCAATCAAAAATAATAAAAACAAAAAAAAAAACAACGAAACATGATCTGGCTGGGTCGACCCGACCATATAATAATAATAACTGTTTGGGGCCCATCACACAATATTAAGACAAAACCGTTTCAATACTCTCTCTCTCTTCATCATCAATCACTACTACAAGATCTCCTCTGTTTTTTTTTCTTCTCCCAATCGTCATTTGGTAGGTGGCTCAAGATGAACGACGCAGATGTGTCCAAACAGATCGAGCAGATGGTGAGGTTTATCCGCCAGGAAGCCGAAGAAAAGGCCAATGAGATCTCCGTCTCCGCTGAAGAAGTCTCTTTTCTCTCTCTCTTGATCGATTTCGTTGACTGATGTTTTTGCAACTCTTTTACTTGATCTTCGGATCTTATGATTCCTATGAGATTTTTGTTTCCCTACAGAAGAAAATGATTCTGATCTGCTGAATCGTAATGTTACAGGAATTCAACATAGAGAAGTTACAGCTCGTCGAGGCAGAGAAGAAGAAGATTAGACAGGAGTATGAGAAGAAGGAGAAGCAGGTCGATGTCCGAAGGAAGATGTAAGCATCTCTTTCTTTTTGTCTAGTAGATTATTTGAAGTTGTGTGTGTACCTCTTTGGTTCATTGTTTCATGGCGATTACGTTTGGATTGAGAGTCATAACTGATTATTAATTTTCTGGCTCTTAGATACTAATCAATGCTGGTTCTTAGGGACTTGTACTGTTGTTTTGTTCTGATCTTTTATAACCGATGTTGATTGGTTTTGGCTTGTTAATTTATGTGTTTTGCATTTCTTCTTGTGACTGTAAAAGTGATTACTCAATGCAACTGAACGCCTCGAGGATCAAAGTTCTTCAAGCTCAAGATGACATTGTCAATGCAATGAAAGAAGAGGCTGCAAAGGACCTCCTCAAAGTTAGTGAACATGGCTTCTTCAACCATCATCACCATCAGTATAAGCATCTCTTGAAGCATCTCATTGTTCAGGTCTCTCTCAGACCAAGAATCTCAATCCCATAGTATTTTCTCTAAACTGATGATACTTCTCTAAAATTGGCTTTGTTATAAAACTGTAGTGTTTGCTTAGACTGAAAGAGCCTTCAGTGTTACTGCGTTGTCGCAAAGAAGACCTTCACATAGTGGAGTCTATGCTGGACGATGCTACTGAAGAATACTGCGAGAAAGCAAAGGTTCATGCTCCTGAGATTATAGTTGACAAGGACATTTTCCTTCCTCCAGCTCCTTCCGAAGATGATCCTCATGCTCCTTACTGGTAACTTTCTTGAAACCAAAAAAAAAGAACTGCAAACTGTAAAGAACCAAACTATATTAATACCACTTGTGTTGTGATGTATAACAGTGCTGGAGGAGTGGTGCTGGCTTCTCGTGATGGAAAAATTGTGTGTGAAAACACACTTGACGCGAGGTTGGAGGTCGCTTTCCGCAAGAAACTCCCCGAGGTAAATAAAAATCACAATTTTCTCATCTTAAAATTGCACTACCATCATCATAAGGCACTTGAAATCTCACTTGTCTTCACTAGAACTTGAGAACAAAAGTTTTCATCTTTCTCTAAGCTTTGAATTTGTTTTTGTAAAAAGATGTTTACACTTGAATGTGTGTAGATCCGAAAGTCGCTCTTTGGAAAGGTTGGTGCAGCTTGATGAGTGACTCCAACTTTGAACCATGAAAGGTAATGGCTCCATTATCTATCCATTCTTTCTATTGTCACCAATTTAAAAAGACTGTGTAATGTGTTAATGGGCCTTTTGCTTTTGTCAATGAACCTTGGCCTTTGTTATTTTCTTCACATGTATGTTGGTTTGATCTGGTGAGGTTATAAATAAATACTTGGTTGAATTGCTTTTTCTTCTAATAAATGTTTCTAAGTTGTTCTATTAATGATACAAATTAGGGAATAACAAATTTTGGGGTTGAGACTAGAAGAGATACAAGTAAATAGCCTTTGTTCTAAAATTTTGCAACTAAAACATTTTAAAATAGACTTCAACAAATATTATAAAACTAAAACTAAATTAAAAACAACTGCTACTTCTACTTGTCCCACTTCTCACAGACAGTTGTCAAAGACCATATGTTTGATTCTTTATCAGTGTAATAGTATTATGCCTCTACAAAAAAAAAAATTTAAGAGTTTTTCTAGATCGGAAATATTATATAGAAATTCTCTTAAATAGTCATTTTTAAGTTTTTGTCACAAAATAGCATTAGAAAAATAAAATGACCAAAATAACTTTTTAAAAAAAAAATTTGAAATTTTTTATTTATTTTTTTGAAATTTGAAATCTTATCCCCAAAAACCCACCCCTTAACTCTAAACCCTAAAGTTTAAATTAGTTAACCCTAGGAGTATAAATGCATATAAATAAAAAATTTAGCTTCTAAAAAAAACTATTTTGATTATTTTCTTCCTTAAGAATTATTTTTGTGAAGAACAAACTAAAAGAGGCTATCTAAGAGAATTTTTCAATAATATATGCGATTAAGTTTAGCTACTATACAATAATTACTCAAAAAAACATTAAAAAATATATATGCTATTGGTATTGGAGATGCCTCATCTCTTATTACTCATGTAGTTGGTCTCCATGTTCCAAGGCACTCATCTTTTAAGCCATCTAAGAAAAGGAAAGAATCATATTTATCTAAGCGGTCTTCCCTTGAGGCAGGTGTGGACCTTCTCCACTCCACCAGCCTTCCAAAGATTTACTCCAACATTTTTGCTTGTCTGATTAATCTTCAGAATGACCTGCTTTTGCTTCAAGATTCATCTACTAATATTGATCTAGAGTTTTTTTATGTCTTCTTCTATCAACTTTGATTCTGAGACGCCTCGCCAGGCTGAGTTTAACAAGGTCGCAGAGCCTCCTTCCCCTGTAATGGGTTCTTCTCCTGCAGAGGGGAAGACAACATTTAATTTTCTAAAGTTAGTAACCTCATTTTTTGGAATGTCAGGAGAATCAATGATAAAAAAAGCACCTGACTTTTAGAAACTAGCTTAATAGAAATAAAATAAAAACTTTGGCGCTACTTTGGAAACCCATATGAAGGAATCTAACATGACTCAAATCATGGAAACCATATGTCTTAGATGATCTTTTTTGTCTAACCATTATGAAGATGATGATGTTAGAATAATCATTCTCTGGAAATCCCATGTCTCAGTTACTTTGCCGCACAAAAATAGACAGTCTATAACCTGTCAAGTCGATGTACCAGGTTCTCTCACTTTTACTGCTACTACAATCTATGCTTCCAGCTTGGCAGATGAAAGAAAACTTCTCTGGTCTATTCTAATGCAAGTTCAATCAGTTTTTTCACTGCACCAGAGCCCATGGATTACTGGAGGAGACTTCAATGAGATTCTCCACTCTGCAGAACACTCTTCCTCATCCTTCAATACCATCACTCCACAAATGATTGATTTTAATTGGTGCATTGAAACTCTAGATGTCTGAGATCTAAGATTTCAGGGTCCCATCTTTACTTGGACCAACAATCAACCAGCTAACCCTATTGCAAAGAAGATGGACCGAGTATTTATAAATGAGGACTAGTTACTCTCTTATCCTCAAAGCCTAGTGAACTTCCTGGCACGGAAAATTTCAGATCATTCACCTGCTCTAGTAACCATTCAATGCCCTCATGAAGTCGTTGGGTCAACGCCATTCAAATTCTTCAACTATCTTACTCGACGCCATGATTTTCAGTCCACAGTAGCCCGTGAATGGGACACCTCTCTTCCATCATACTAGACATATGACAATTAGACATATGACAATTAGATAACTCTTAATTGCCAAAGGACTTTTATCGATAACTTAATCCTTAAGCTTAACAACATGATGTTTGCTCTCAATCGGTGCCCGACTAGGGACCGTTTGCACTCTTGGGGTCTTTCAACAGACCTTTCATACCTACTATGTAACCAATCACCAAAATCTAGAGGCCACATATTCTACCGTTGTCTCTACACTTCTACAATTTGACGACCTTTGTCAAACAAATTGGGACTCAATCTACCCTCAGATGAATGGAACGACACCATATGTGCCCTAACATCTCTTTCACGAGACAATTTAATTCAATACTTGATCCTTTTGACTTGGCAGTCTCTATTGTACGAAGTTTGGCATGAAAGGAACAAACAACTTCACCCTGACAACTTCAAACATCCAGACTCAATTTTTCAACAGATCGATATTTTGGTAAGAAACAAAATATCTTCTTTCAGAGAATCAAACCCAAAAGAATCAAGCAGCTACATGCAACTTTGGTTTTCTCTCCAAAAATCACCATACCGATTCATCTGCGAAAAGACGATAATTTGTTTCCCGTACTCAACTATTGGGCCTCTAAACCCATACAATCTTACATCATCGATGGGCCTTGCCTTTTGATTTAATCAGCTTTGCTTCTTTATTTGGATGGGCTTCCTAAGTCCATAAAAATCTCCATTAACATTATTATGTTGTAACTAGAGGGTTCTTGTGCACTTGCATTTGTACACTTTTACCTATTTTGATTTAATACACCAAAATTTAAGCAAAAAAAAAAAAGTTTTATACATGGCCGAAACGAAGCATAAAAGTCTCATAGAAAAACGGGTAATTCCTTCTCTTTCTTTTTGACTTTTTCCCAAATGTTATATTTAGATATATCATTTTTGTTATAAAGTAATTAAAGATATATCCTTTATAATTAAAAAAAAGAAGAAAAATCCAATAAACTCTTCTAACTTTTTACGTCAAACAAGAAAATGGCAACTAACAAAATCTCCTTCTTCTTGGTTCTTTGTCTCTGTGTATTGTTATCCGCAGGTGATCAATTCATGTCCCTTAGATACGTTTTCAGTTATATTTATTATAGTGAATTGCTTCACGTGTTTATTTTCATTTGGAAAAATTTGAGATACGAAAGTTTGTGTGTTCGTCTCACATAAAATTGAAGTTTTTTTTATTTTTGTATACTCCTATTAGATAAAGCTCTAAATTGTTTCTTCTTAAAAATATTGGATAGGATCTGGAGAAGCAGCACTAAATCCAACGGGAAGAAAATGTCCGGATCCAAATGGTGTAGACATAAAAGCTGAATGTTATAGCTACTGTAAGACACAAGGTTTTATGGGTGGTTCTTGTCAAGGACATAAAAATAATTACATGTGTAAGTGTTATGAAGGTAGATGAAAACTTATTGCACTAAGGATATTATATCAAAAATTCGTAATCTACTTCTTTTTTCTTTTATTTCGAACTTATAATCTGCTTCTTTTGTATTAATATTTTGTCGTTTTTTCTTGTTACTTTCATATATTTGTTGGTTTGGTTTTATGATGAATAATAAACGCAAATAAATACTTTATTTGATGTATGCATTTTATTATATTTTTTTTATAATTATGATCTTTTCATGAATTTTTACTGATAAAAATATTGGTATATGTTTAATATTTGCAAATTTAATTAAAGTTGACTTTAATTATAATTAATAAAAGATAAAATAATTATATATTTGACTATTTAACATCAAATAAGAAATTGATATATAATCTTGTTAAAAGTTAAAGAGATTAAAGCATCTCTATCAAGAATATTTCAAATAAATATTGTTATGAATGTTGTAAGTTGACTTCACACTTTCTATCAATACCCGACCCGGAAGAAACCTATTGAATTGAAAGTCTAAAAACAAAGAAAGCCCAACTTGCTAGAAGACAGAAGAGAATGATAAAAGAGACGAAACAAGTTCGCATCTATACTCAAGGAAAAACGAGGAATGGACTAAGCTTGGTAGGAAGAGCAATTGAGGTTTTTGTTTTCGTAAAATCATTTGTGTTTGCTTATGGGGGGTTTTAAACCCAAATTGTTTCAAGAGCATTTTGTTCAGATCTCAAAATAAGATATGCACTACTTTGATTTTTGTTGGGTTACTAGTACATATCAACCATCTAGTTTGTTGATCGGCGGTCCAATAGGAAATCATCCGTAACAAAGTAAACTCATGAATTAATAAAACCTAAGAAGGTTCATAGAGGCCGAGCACATGACCGTCCAGACATCTCAAAGATGCAACCTGATTTATCAGCAAAATCAAAAAAGAAACGTTAACAATGAATGAGATTTGAACATTTGCAGGAAATAGAGAGAAAAGGAAAGAAGATGGTTGCTCTGCTTTTACCTTGCCGTGGACTTCATATTTGATAGAGCCATCGAGTTCAGCTCCTAACTCCATTAGTTTGGAGACTGATGTATTAATGTCTGTCACAGTGAACGATAGTAGCGAAGAGTATCCCTTCTCACTCACCACATGCTCGCTGCATTAAAACAATTAATCATTTTATCTTTTCAATGAATGAATGAACAAAACAAAACCCTTTTTCATCAGACAGGAACAGTAAACTGAAGGTAACCAAAAAAAAAAAACTACTTTCGAAGAACAAGCCTAGGAAAAAAGTTTCATTTAGACAATTGATCGAACAGGTGATCTGCAGTGGTGGGTATTTGAATTAATAACACCTTGGAGATTGCATAAGAGCTAGCTTGAGAGGACCAGAATGAAGCTCGGCCCAACGCAAAGTGACGACATTGACGGAGAAATCGAGACCTTGCGAGTAGAAGCGAGCCGCTTGTGGTACATCTTTGTGTAGCTGCAAAATCCACCTGAACGACGCCGTCGCCATCTCTCACTCTCTCCAGAGACGAAAAACACCGCTGACTTTGTTAAAAACAAGCCCACCAGGCCACCGATCAGCTTAACACGACTCCGTTTTGATCTCTTCAGTATTCTCTCATAGAAAACTACAGTACGTATGTTCAGACAGAAAACAACATTTGATTCACAGTTTCATAAGTGTATTTGTTTGGATCAATAATGGGCCTATTGTGGCCCAAAAGAAAGTTATCCGTCGGTTTTCTTAACTCGGAGCGTACACACGTGTGTTGTTTATTGAATAAATAGCTTTGACACACGAGCGATGGGGTAATACGTGGAGGCGCGCGCATAACAAGTTAAGTGGATTTTCACTATCTTCAGACAACCAAACAGAGCCAAGCAAAGTGTCTTTTCCTCTGCCAGTAAAGAATCAAATATTCACGTTACTGTCTGCTAAGAAGAAGATAGATAGAGTGAACACACCAAACAATTTGCGAGAGAGAAATGCTTAGTTTGAATTCGCTTCGTCTTCCATTCCCAAACCCTAGACCTCCTAACTCTTCTTCCTCATCGTCTAGAAGATGCGTCTCCGATTGTTCAATTCCGGTCGTTTTTCCGGTTCGATGCATCTCTAGGTATGTTTTGATCACTCCTATTTTTTCATCGGCTTTTGAATTTTTGCTCTGCGAACGGAACTTAGTGTCTTGACAATTCTGTGACAGACAATTGCGTCGAAATGAATCTCGGAGATGTTTCCAACGAAATGCCTCTTCTTACCTCGATGAGGTGACTTTGATTCTTGTTTCTTTTAACTTTGATCCATCCCTTTTCATGGAAGAGAGATTCTGTGGAAGCCAAGTCTATTCTTGAATTGCTTATGTTATAGAGACCTTGGAGTGATGTTTAGGTTTCATTTGAAGCTTGAACTATAGTTGAGATTTGATAGTGTGTGTGTATGTTTAATGCATAAGTTAACTTGTTTTCTTTTTTAATAGAAATCTGAGTCTGAAGAAAAAGATAGAAATTTTGATTTATTGGTCGACCCATCGGTAGCTCACCCGACACAGAGAGTTCTTAAGGTCTTGGCAGTATCCGGCTCGCTCGCATTACTCGGAACTGATCCAGCTTTTGCGGTTTCGCAAATACCGCAATCATTTGTGACTTCTCTTGGAGACCTCGGAGACATTAGCTCAGGTTTTGCTTCGGTTAGATAATCTTCCTTTTTGCATTGAACCAGGAACTCTATGTCCTTCTTCTTCTTCTTCAGTACCAATCCTTTTTAAAAAATTTAAGCTTTGCTCTGTCTATGTTTGTCTCTCTGCAGGCCTTCTTGCTTATATTTTTCTCTGAACTTGGAGACAAGACTTTCTTCATTGCGGTATGATCTTCATATTGAGTTGTTGTTAATCTACGTTTTAGAAATTCCCTGTCATCAAACATGTTATTGACTGACTGTGACAAGGTTTGTTTAGGCTCTTTTAGCAGCAAGGAACAACGCTGCTACTGTTTTCGCTGGGACTTTTGGCGCTCTTGGGTATGATGCTTTCTTTCTCAAACAGAGGAACTAAATATTATTTTAAAATTATTAGAGGAACGTTACAAGTTTTGGTAAATTTTGCAGGATCATGACTATAATATCTGTTGTGCTTGGAAGAACTTTCCACTATGTCGACGAAATTCTTCCATTCAGGTTTGCAAAAAAATGAAAAGACTCCCGTAAAATTTATGTTTCAGGTTTTTAAGTTTGATGATGAATCTGAATGCCAATGACACAGGTTTGGTGAGACGGATTTGCCTATAGATGATATTGCAGCAGTTTGTCTTCTGGTAAATAGTTATTCAATTTTTTATGTAGAGCTCAGGGGGTTCTGGTTTGGTACTTTCGGTTTAGCAATTATATCTACCAAAGAATGTTGTTCGGACCCGTTTGGTATGAGTTTTTGATTGAAGTTTAAATCTCAAGTTCAGTTAAACCAAATGAAGATTTTGATTGCTTTTTTCAGACCTGGTTTTTGGGGTTTGGGTTTGATCATATCTTACAGGCATATTCTTAACCATGAAATAGTATTTAACCATTTTTTTGTTGCATTCAGGTTTACTTCGGTGTTTCAACGTTAGCAGATGCTATCTCTGACGATGGACTTAAAGCTGACGAAGAACAGAAAGAAGTAAACTCTCTTTTGACTTGTTTATATTTCCATAAACATTCAAGAACTCAATATATACTTGTTTTCTACAGGCAGAACTAGCAGTTTCAGAGCTTTCAGGTAACGGAGCCGGGATAGCAGCAGCCGCCAACACTATCATCAGCACTTTCGCATTGGTTTTTGTTGCCGAATGGGGTGATAAATCCTTCTTCTCAACAATTGGTGAGACTTCAAACTTTCATCATATAAACTTGGCCAACATTACCAAAGCTCAGGTCCAAAACTTCAATATGGCATTATAATCTTTTTTTTTTATTATTTGAAGCTCTTGCGGCTGCATCATCGCCATTGGGTGTCATCGCTGGAGCATTGGCGGGTCACGGTGCTGCGACTCTGGTGAGTTATACCTCATTTTCTTTGACAAATATGTGTAATATTACCACCCTAACAACTAGGCTAATCAAAAGCATTTATAGACCCTAAAATCTTAATATTTGATAGGGCTTTAAAAAGCCATCAACGAGGAGAACTGTTACTTTCCAGAAACTTGGAACACAAGAACCCTAACTTGCTACTTGGATTTGTTTTTTTCTTATTGCAGCTTGCGGTTTTGGGAGGTTCTTTGCTGGGAAACTTCTTGTCAGAGAAGGTATCAGTTATTTTTATATTAGTTCCTAAAAGCATATCCTTGGAATTATTCGGCTTTTATTACACAAACACACAGATTCTTATGGCAATATTACTAGCTTTTATCCTTAGTTTTTTTTTTTTTAGTTCCAAAACCACCTTTTTGAGTTTTGTTTTAGTCAAAAGATCTCTCTTTACACTTGATATAAAAGAAAAGTGAGAGAAGTTAGAGATTAAGGTTTTTATTCTATGGCAAGTGGCAACAACAGTCTTCTATGTTCATTGATCTCAATCCTTCCACATCATTTGGTATCGATTCCTCCCCTCCCCCAGAAAGAGTCAAAATAACATCTTTTATTGTTTTGATTCTTTCATCTGTCCGATTTAATCTGTCAACAACGTGATAATATTCCTAAACAGACAAGCTAAACGCCAACAAATCTTTGAAAAAAGTATATAAAAAGAGTGTTCGAGGTTTGATTTTGAAGGTCAGAGTTCAGTATGAAGACTTTTGATTTAGATTTTGATTATATTTTATTAATTTTATATAAAACCTTTTACTAATATCATAATTCTTCCAATATATATATTTTATTTTATTTTGCGTTTGATAAACAAATTTTGTAAAACTGCTTTTTGGAGTGGCTCAAAACTTTTAAAACTTCATTCATTGAAGTGTTTTGAGTGAGAGAGAATTCTTAACAGGAAGGTAAGCTAAATGTTTGTTTTGTTCAAAACAGGCAATAGCTTATGTCGGAGGAGTTTTGTTTCTCGTGTTTGCTGCTGTGACAGTGTCTGAGATCATTACGTAAGTGACGAAATTAATAATAATATTTCTTTTCCTTTTATTTGTTTGCGAATTTAAAATACAATTTTTATGTTATTTGTAAATTTTTTATCATTGTTTACTGTCCACTCTTTTTCTGCTAACTATAGGATTCACAGTTTTTATATGTACTATCAAGCAAGCATCGATGCATTTGTTTTTAGTGGTTAGATTTGCTTAGAGGTCAACATAGGTAATAATCTTATTATGTTTTTGAAAGATACGTCCAAACATAACACGTGTTCGGGACAGTAAAGAATATAAAGGAGTCGAACATGGTAGAGCATATTCTTTATATTATTCTTCGTGTAAAGGTATATTTAAATATTATAATCGTGGATCTGAAATAAAGTATATGAAAAGTTATAAATTTACACGCTTTTTAAGTTCCACTCCCAAATGAGTTTCCTTTTTTATCACTTGTAGTTTTATTTAAAAAAAAGATTAGACGAAAAACAGTAGGAAAAAACACGTACAAAAATAAACACCTTTTCACACCTATATTCAAAATTACAAATAAGATGCATAAATTATACTCCCTCCGTTTCAAATTATGTGTTTCAAATTATGTGTCATTCTGGAGTAGAATTTTTGTTTTAAAATAAGTGTCGTTTTCGGTTTTCAATGCAAATTTTATTGGTAATATTCTATTTTTTATTTTTCTATTGGTTGATATATGGTTAGGTGTATTGGTAATAGTGTTTTTATTTTGAAAATATGTAAAATTAAATATTTTTTTAATCTGTGTGCATAAACCTAAAACGATAACTAATATGAAACGGAGAGAGTATAAAATAACTAAAATTTGATATTTAATGTTGAGAGAAGTGTAAAGTTTTAGCTAATGGTATCAATAGCAAAATAGACTTATCTAACATTTTATGTATTTAATTGCTGTTGATAAAAGTTTCAACTGGGTGAGTAAATAAAAAGTTTTAACTGGGGTGAGTAAATAACAAAAATTAGTTGAATTTGAGAATCAATACATTTGACCTAAAAGAGTAATCTTTTTTTTTTTATAATAAAAAAGTAACAAAATCTAAGGTGTCTGCATGTGCAACCTGAACCACTCTTTGATCGTACGTGGGCCTTCTTCTTTGGTTTCTTAATACGGACAATGAATGATAGCAAAGCGAAGAAACGATGTCGCTTTATATATTGTTGTCTCGGAATAAAAAAAAAAAAGAAATCGTGAATATTAGGCTATTGATCGTAGACATTCCCGAGGGAATCACAAGGGGCCCCACTGAAAGAGGCAAGTAGGGCCCAGACTCATAATCACAGAACCAAATTGAACGGTGACGAGCCGCTGCTGCTTCAGCCGCCACGCACTCTGCGTTATGCTGACGCTGGCAACCGCCGACTGTTGATTTGGTCATACGCTAATTACTTAAATTCATTCATTACCAGCAACGTTAATCTTTCTCAGTTCTTGCAAGAAGCCTCATCTATTATTTATTACATTGTTCAACTTAAACTCGGACAAAATTGTTCTCGAAATAGTACTCCGGTTTATTAAATTGCGTATGAAATAATTAAAAATTCATGTATTTTATCCATTTTAATTAGTAAATTTTTTGTTTCAAAATAAATATTATTTTATAATTAATTTTATATATTATTTTATTTTTATTGGTTAAAATATGATTAGATATATATGTAAAGATGTTTTTATATAAAAATATATAAAATTAAATATTTTCTTAATTTGTAAGTAAAAATTTAAAATAATAACTAAAATGAATAGAAAGAGTATAGTTTACACATTTTAATAAAAAAAATTGCAAGACCGAATATAAATTTGCTGGACATATGTTTTTATATTTAACATTTTACCGAGAAGAGAAACATTTTTATTAGTTAACCTTCTAGTTAACTGCAATTGATACAATAGAAAAAAAAAATACAAATTAAAACATATGAATTAAAGAGACATAATAAAACTTGCAACATATAGTTAAAAAACCCAGAGGGAAAAAAAACTTTTGGTTGAAAGAAAGAAAGATATAGAAATCAGGAAAAATGGAAGGAGAGTGGAGGACACAACCAAATCATGTATTGACAGGTAATTAAGTATCTTTTTAGCTGTGCTTACAAACAATTAACTAATTTAATTATTGATTTATTTTTGCTCTATTAATGAAAATTATAATTCAACACAGAGAAGAATGAGAGAAGAAGAAGAGAGAAAAGGGAAATGGCACGTGCCAAAGATTCGGAAGGCACGTGTGGGCAAAATAAAGTGTTGTAAGCCTGTTTTATTTCCTCCTCATGTTTGAGATTCGATGATTACCACTCCTTTGCTTTGTTTCTCCTCTATTTATATATCTCTGTCTTTCATCTCTCTCGCCGGCGCTGTAAATCCCTAACCCAAAAAGAAGAAGACAATTCGTGAATAGTATTTTCTTTTAATTTCGTTCAAAGTCAGAGAATTGCGATTTGATTAATCATTTCATGCCGTGAAATTCTCTAATCAAAAGAAAAGAAGTTGAATTGAGGTAATACTTCCTCCACAAATCGTTCTTTTAATTTCGTAATTTTTGCTTGTGATTTGCATGTTTGTTTGATGAAATTGAGTTCTCTGAGATCTCGATCGATGTATGTATGTCTTGGAAATTGAAGAAAAAATCTGTTTTATTCCGTTGTTTTGTTTTAATTATTATCTCTGAAACCGATGGGAGTTAGTTCGTGTCGGTGAAGGACTTAGTTTTCTAGACGTGCTCTGCTTTTGGTTGTCTTTATGTTATATCATCTGATTTTACAACCTCTTATTAAGATCCCTCGTCTCATAAACGCTGACGATTAATTAACGAATTAAAAGACTTCTCTTTTTAATCTGATTTCTGATGAAAACCATTTATCTTTGAATTTCTCTCTGCTTTTTTGTTTTTGTTTTGTTTCAACGTTACTTGCAATGAAACTGGCAGTCACATGATTATTATCTTGTTTGTTTTTGTTATGAAGCAGGATGGTTAATACTTTGGTCAAGGTTGAGAATTAGTTCACTTTGGGTTTTGAGCGAGCAAGTGTTTGAATCAGCTGCCTGATTTGGTTTTTGAGAAATGGATCGGTGCGATACCTCAGGATTTGTAAGCGGCGGTGGAGATGCTTATAAGGTTTTCTAACTCTTAGTACTACTGCTGCTGTGGCTTTTTCTCCTCCTACCCGGAAGTTTGTGCTCTTTCTCTTGACAAGTTTTCATTTTTCTTAAGTTGTGACCGACCATGCATGCCAGATTCCAAAACACTGGTTTTGCTGCTAAGTCTTCACCCAATTCATTTAAGATCTTGGGTCGTTCCCTTCATGTCCAAGAACCAGAGGCCGCTGATACTACTCTGCGTCTTGATTCCCTTGCCTCTCCCCTGTCTAACTCAAAGGGTACTAAAAGGAAATGGAATAATGGATCAAAGGGTCAAGAAGCTGATCCTTTACTCTCCTTGAGGCTCGGTCACTCCTCAAGCTCTCCTGATAGCAACGGGAGTTCAGCAACTGCATTCACGAGTTTATCTTCTGCCAAAGAAATTGAGGAGGCGTCCTCAATGGATATTGAGCTGAACTTTACCCTCCATCTTGGCAACGAGAAACCTGCCACCAACCATAAACCAGCTAATCTAAAAATGAAAGAGTTGCAGGTCCTCTCTCCAGAGTTTGATCTTGAATTAAGTCTTTCTGGTGGAGGAGTCTCTTGTCATTCTGAGATCACTGCGGTGGTCCAGCAGCAGCAGGCGAGCCAGTTTCCAACTCTTGCGGACATGCTACGTGCAACTAATGAAGGATCCACATCAGGTGGTGGCTGGAGACAAGGGTTTGCATCGGCATCACCTGCATTGCAAGCTTTATCAAGGAAAGAAACAAGCTCCTTCCTAGCTCATGCTCCTAAGAAGATAATCATTCCTGCTACTCATGTTCTGGACCTGTCATCTAGCACGGCAACAACAACAACACCAATAAGCTCGGGTACATGTACTTCCGGTTTATCTCAGCAGCTGAAGCCACAGCATAAGAGTTCTTCTAGTTCCAAGTTATGTCAAGTTGAAGGATGTCAAAAGGGGGCAAGAGGCGCGTCTGGCCGTTGCATTTCCCACGGTGGTGGACGTAGATGCCAGAAACATGGTTGCCACAAGGGCGCTGAAGGTCGAACTGTGTACTGCAAAGCCCATGGAGGTGGCCGTCGATGTGAGTTTCTCGGATGCACCAAAAGCGCTGAAGGCCGTACTGACTTTTGTATAGCTCATGGAGGTGGTCGAAGATGCAGCCATGAAGATTGTACACGAGCTGCTAGAGGAAGGTCAGGACTCTGTATTAGGCATGGTGGAGGAAAGAGATGCCAAAGAGAGAACTGCACGAAAAGCGCTGAAGGGCTTTCGGGACTCTGCATCTCCCATGGAGGTGGTCGTCGATGCCAATCTGAGGGATGCACGAAAGGAGCGCAAGGGAGCACTATGTTCTGCAAAGCACACGGTGGTGGTAAACGGTGCACATACTCGGGTTGCACCAAAGGCGCAGAAGGAAGCACGCCGTTCTGTAAAGGACATGGAGGAGGTAAGAGATGTGCGTTTCAAGAGGGTGATCCTTGCTCCAAGAGTGTTCATGGAGGTACTAACTTCTGTGTGGCTCATGGAGGTGGTAAGAGATGTGCGGTTCCTGAATGCACAAAGAGCGCTAGAGGAAGGACTGATTTCTGTGTCAGGCACGGTGGAGGAAAGAGGTGCAAGTCTGAAGGATGTGGGAAAAGCGCGCAAGGCAGTACTGACTTTTGCAAGGCGCATGGAGGAGGGAAACGTTGTGCGTGGGGTCATCCTGAGACTGAGTATGCGGGGCAGTCCTCTTCTGGTCCTTGTACCTCGTTTGCTAGAGGTAAGACTGGTCTCTGTGCACTCCATAACAGTCTGGTTGAGGATAACCGGGTTCATGGAGGAATGACTGTAACTTCAGAGAGCCAAGATCCGAGACGAAGCAGCAGTGAGACAGAGAACGAGGAAGAGTTTAGTGGTTCTCAAGACATGAACATCGACAGGATGAAAGCGAGAAGCGCTGTTGGATCTCCAGAGACTGATATTGATCTCAATGAGAATGAAACAGGATTGGGGTTGGCTCCAGAAGGAAGAGTCCATGGTGGAAGTTTGATAATGGCGATGTTGGCTGCTAGAGAGGGTGGCTCTGGCTCAAGCAACCTGCCCAAGAGGTGGATGTAAGTTAATAATGTCTTCAGTTTGCTTCCAGTCTTAATTCTGCACGTGTGGAGTAGTATGTTGGCACGTGAGAGTGAAGTGAAAGTATTAAGAGTCTTGTGTTTGTCTTGTTTAGGTTTGTGCTTAGAGAGTACAAAAGGGATCAAAGTCTCTATTCTCTCACTTATTTTCCTGTAGATATTGAATTTATGGGGTTCAAGCAAGGTTATTGTGAATTGTCAAAACAGTCTGTCTTATGATGATGACGATGATGAGAATAAAACTCATGTCTTTGTTTGCAGATTGCAAGTTTAGTTGCTTCTCTATTCGGGAAAAAAAAAAAAAAAAAAAGTTGCTTCTCTATTTTGTGTTCAGATCATGTTAATGTTTACTCTCCTTGTCTAACCAATTGAAACAACTTATACATGCATATCGAGTTATGAACAAAATATAATACAGTACATAAATGACCAGATGAAGAGAGTTATATAGATAAATGTACCTTAAGAGCTCAGATCATCTATACGATCCATGGTTTCGAGAAAAGATACCAACATTGATCTTGCTTTGGTCTGAAACTCAAACTCGTTTAAGTGAGACCTCTCTACTTGATGTTTTATCTTTGTTACTAGCTAGTCTTAGCTTGTATGATTGTGAGCTTTATAAATAATTGATATCATTTAACATGTTAATATAAGACATGTTTGGGAGAAATATTGCATTAGTTAAAGTTTTTACCCATTGTTTATTATGAATCGACCAAATTATATTAGTATTTATATCTATTTTTTTGTTATATAATCAAATAAAACCAAGAAATAGTATGGAAGGGAGACAAAATAAAAGAAATGTCAGAAGTGGGATTTGAACCCACGCCCTCTTTCGAAGACCAGAACTTGAGTCTGGCGCCTTAGACCACTCGGCCATCCTGACTTTTGTTCTAATCAAACGTTTTTATATATACGAGTTTATATGTATTTATTACAAGATTTATTTTCCTATAAAATAAGGAAGATCGGCCCATCCGAATTTTTAAAGCCTGTTTATGATTACTTCAGATGGGTTGTTCTCAAAAGGCCCATTTGTAGCATTTACAGTTACATCAAGAAAGAACCACTTACACCCCCCTCCAAGTATAGACAAATGAAACTCACGCGATATATTTGGCGCGTGAAATTATTTTTATATGTATTTATGGCAGTAAGATGGATGATTCAGACTTGCTGCGAAGATAGGAGAAGCCATACCTTTAGATCTAAGCCGTCAAAGTATCCCCTTGCGTGGATCTTATTCTGTAATCCAACAGCTTATAATAAACCACGCCTCCCAGATCTAACAGTCATGCTTTCTACTAGTTTCTGTGCCGTATTTTATTTTATTTTATTTTATTTCATTTTCAATTTTTAATTTATTTAGCTTTCAATCTTTTTGGAACAAATCTATTTTAGATAAACCTCACAAACTATTCAGTCGTTAAAATTAACCCACAAATAAAATCATAATCTCATTTCACAGCAACCATTTTTAAAGCATTTAAACAACATATTTTGATTTTTCTTGTTTATGATCATTTGGTTGAGATGATAGTCCTAGAATTGTAAAACTGAGGGTTACATTTGTCTGGACTAGAAATGCCATTTCAAATATACCTAGGAGTAATTAAAAGAGTAAAAGAATTGAAGGGCATTAGAGTAAGAAGCGGCAAAATCGAATTAAAAACTGCCAAAACCGAACCTACTAGCCGTTGATTCTACGACACGTAAGCAAAGTCCCGTAATGAGTCATCAGTTTTCATGTGTATGTATGTATACACTCATCTCATGATTAAAACAGAGAAGCGATCCCAAAAAAACTTCTTAAGAAAACCCTAAATCTCTTATTCGCCGCCGTCCCCGCCTCATTTCTACAGCCGGTGATGACGTGTCAGTAGATCAAGTGTTAACATTCGTTTCTGTGATTTTCAGACAGTTGAAGCGGTTTATGTTTCGAGTTATAAGGTTTTCTGTTTTCACAAGAAAGTAAACTGCAGAAGAAAAACCTTAACGACACCTTATACAACAAGGTTTAATTTTTTTCTCTCTTGTTAAATAATTTAAACTACTTGGATAGTTTTGGATGTTATTATATGAATTTATCATTGTTACACTTATATTTCGTATAGATCTTCATCTATGTAGCAATACTAATGCTCTTTTTTAAAAAAATTTTTTGCTCTTTGTTTTAGTTATTGGGAAGATCAATGGATAGCAAACAGATGTTGTTATCGGCGCTTGGCGTTGGAGTTGGAGTCGGTGTTGGTTTGGGCCTCGCTTCCGGCCAAGCCGTAGGAAAATGGGCCACCGGTAATTCGACGTCAAGTAACGCCGTTACGGCGGATAAGATGGAGAAGGAGATACTCCGTCAAGTTGTTGACGGAAGAGAGAGTAAAATTACTTTCGATGAGTTTCCTTATTATCTCAGGTAAATTTATAATCTGTTTTATTCATTTAATGTTCATTATTTAACAAGATTCTTCTGATAAATAGTCAAAACTTTCCGAACTTCAAGACGATAATACAACTTTACAAGTTAGAATATAGAAATGATAGATAGAGTAAATAAAAAAGTCATGACAATTTTTATTTTATTTTTAGCAGTGCTATTAAAATTAGATTATTAAAAAAAAACGGATAAGATATTCGTTGGAGTGATAGAAATAAAAGTGAAGGCATATGAGTTTCTGTTTATGTACGGCGGGGATGGCTTCATTGTCTTCTTGTTCCGACACGTGGAACGAACAGTCAGATCCTGTGATCTTTTAATCCCTAGATGTTTGGAATTATTCCCTTCATCAATGTTTGTGCAGTGAACAGACACGAGTGCTTCTAACAAGTGCAGCTTATGTCCACTTGAAACACTTTGATGCTTCAAAGTATACCAGAAACTTGTCTCCCGCGAGCCGAGCCATCCTATTGTCCGGTCCTGCCGGTTAGTTCCCGATGATTCGATCTCAATCTTTCGTTCTTGAACCGATTTGGTCATGTTTTTGACTGGTAACCTGTTTCTTTTTGCAGAGCTTTACCAACAAATGCTAGCCAAAGCCCTAGCTCATTTCTTTGATGCCAAGTTACTTCTTCTAGACGTTAATGATTTTGCGCTTAAGGTACTTGAAACCCTAAAATCAATAATATGTTTGTTTATGTGAATTTTCTATGTTGTGAACCTTTTATCTACGTTGTTGTGACTGCAGATACAGAGCAAATATGGCAGCGGAAATACAGAATCATCGGTAAGCCGTTTCATGATTTGGTTTGCACAATGTTTCTGGTTCCTTGCATATGATCTAAATTAGAAATCCGTTATTTTTTAGTCGTTTAAGAGATCCCCTTCAGAATCTGCTTTAGAGCAACTATCAGGACTGTTTAGTTCCTTCTCCATCCTCCCTCAGAGAGAAGAGCCTAAAGGTAAATGTCTAAACCGGGGTGCTGATAGACTTGCTGATCAACGAACCTTACCATCAAAGTGTTGTTGACATGGTTCATTGATGACTCTGTTTAGGTGGTGGTACCTTGAGGAGGCAAAGCAGTGGTATGGATATCAAATCAAGGTCGTGTTTCTGTGCCTTCTACTTCAAATTTTCAAGGAACTTTAATATTTGTTAACAATCAAACTAATTGTGTAATTTTAAACGTTTAACGTGTGATCCATGATCTATATACAGCCCAATGGAAGGCTCTAGTAATCCTTCAAAGCTTCGTCGAAACTCTTCAGCAGCTAATATAAGCAACCTTGCCTCTTCATCAAACTCAGGTTATTTCTCATCAACGAAATTAAAACCTTTTAGTCTAATATTTATTCCGGGCACGTAGACATATAATATATGATTCCATTTTCAGCGCCTCTGAAGCGTACTAGTAGCTGGTCCTTCGACGAAAAGCTTTTAATACAGTCTTTGTACAAGGTAACGTATCATAATACTATGCAGGTAAGGTTGTTTGAGGTATATTGTTTTATTGTACAACGATGATGGTTAAATTCACGTCCAGAACTGGATACAGAGGTTCCGGTTAGGCTAACACAATATAGAAGCTCTGTATCTCTTGGAAGACAAGGCAAGAGTCTCTTGAATGTTGAACAAGGTTTTCGAAGAGGTCTTTGAGTCACCTGGCCAAGAGTAAGAGCCAAGCTCTTAGCACCTGAACAGATCACTAGACGCTCACGAAATCGATGAGAAGCTCTCTGCTGTGTTCCCTTATAACATTGATATAAGACCTCCTGATGATGAGACCCATCTGGTTAGCTGGAAATCTCAGCTTGAACGCGACATGAACATGATCCAAACTCAGGACAATAGGAACCATATCATGGAGGTTTTGTCTGAGAATGATCTTATATGCGACGACCTTGAATCAATCTCTTTTGAGGACACAAAGGTTTTGAGCAATTACATTGAGGAGATTGTCGTCTCTGCTCTTTCCTATCATCTCATGAACAACAAAGATCCTGAGTACAGAAATGGAAAGCTCGTTATATCTTCCACAAGGTTTTAAAAAACCTAACTTGTGTTGGAAGAAAACCTCAATGCTGATAATGGTACTGATATATTTTGTTATTGTGTGGTTAGTTTGTCGCATGGATTCAGCCACTTTAGGGAAGGAAAAGCAAGTGGTCGCGAGAAGCTGAAGCAAAACGCTAAGGAAGACAAATCCAAGGTTTCCCTCTATGCTCTGTTTCTAGCTGAAAACAGAGGATTCTGACATGAACTGTTTCAGGAACCAAAAGCTGAATTAGCGGCTGCTGTCATACCGGAGACCAAACCAGAGAGCGTCACCGCCGCAAGCAGCAAGAACGAACCGGAGAAAGAAACTAAAACTGAGAAAGCAACCGCTAAAGCTCCGGTATGTTTGATCTAATCTACTCCCTCCATTTTTTATATATGAAGTCTTTTGATTTTGCACATAGATTAAAAAAAATATATTTTTTTATATTTTTTAAATGAAAACATTATTAATTATTTATTTAAGGACAATTCAACCAATTATAAAATAAAATATATATTATCATTGGTTACTGAATATTAAATGTTAATAAATTTTATATAGAAAATTGAAAACGTCATATAATTAGGAACAATTTTTTTTCTTTCTAAAACGTCGTGTATAAAAAAAACGGAGGGAGTATTATTTTTCTACTTGATTCAATCTCTGTCAATGGTGTTATAACGTATGGAAACAGGAAGTTCCGCCGGATAACGAGTTCGAGAAACGGATAAGACCGGAAGTAATCCCAGCAGAAGAAATAAACGTGAGATTCGAAGACATTGGTGCACTTGACGACATAAAAGAATCACTACAAGAGCTTGTAATGCTTCCACTACGCAGACCAGATCTCTTCACAGGAGGTCTCTTAAAGCCCTGCAGAGGAATCCTACTCTTCGGTCCGCCTGGGACCGGCAAAACAATGCTGGCTAAAGCCATAGCGAGAGAGGCAGGAGCCAGTTTCATAAACGTTTCCATGTCGACCATAACCTCGAAATGGTTTGGTGAAGACGAGAAGAATGTTAGGGCTTTGTTTACTCTGGCTTCGAAAGTGTCACCGACTATTATATTTGTGGATGAAGTTGATAGTATGTTGGGACAGAGAACGAGAGTTGGAGAACATGAAGCTATGAGAAAGATTAAGAATGAGTTTATGAGTCATTGGGATGGGTTGATGACTAAACCTGGTGAGCGTATTTTAGTCCTTGCTGCTACTAATCGACCTTTTGATCTAGACGAGGCCATTATCAGACGATTTGAACGAAGGTAACTTATCCCCCAAGCTAACCTACTTTCTTGTTTACCCTTTTACTTTTCTTTTTTGTTTATTGTTTTCTTCCGTAGGATTATGGTGGGACTACCAGGTGTAGAGAACAGAGAGATGATACTAAAGACATTGTTGGCAAAAGAGAAAGTGGATGAAAACTTGGATTACAAGGAACTTTCAATGATGACAGAAGGTTACACAGGAAGCGACCTCAAGGTTTGTTTGTTTGTTTCTTTTTTATTTTTGTTCTGTAGAAACTCATCTCTTGAAGTCCTCCTAAAATAAACCGTTGATTTGGCTAAAACAGAATCTGTGTACAACTGCTGCGTATAGACCAGTGAGAGAACTTATACAGCAAGAGAGGATCAAAGATACTGTAAGAAATTATATAATTCTTGGGTTCTTTTTCTCAGTTCTTGCTTCTTTATTTATTTGTTTGATTTTATTGTTATTCATAATAAAAAAAAAATTAAAGGAGAAGAAGAAACAGAGAGAGACTACGATGGCAAGTGAAGATGATGAAAGGAAAGAAGAGAGAATTATCACACTTCGTCCGTTGAACAGACAAGATTTTAAAGAGGCCAAGAATCAGGTTTAAAAGAGATTGGGGTTCATTTTGTGATAATATAGATATGGAAAATAGCATTTGAGTTTTAAACGTTTTGAAATTAAAAACTCAGGTGGCAGCGAGTTTCGCGGCAGAGGGAGCGGGGATGGGAGAGCTGAAGCAGTGGAATGAGTTGTATGGAGAAGGAGGATCCAGGAAGAAAGAACAACTCACTTACTTCTTGTGATGATGATGATGATGATGATGATGATGATGATGATGATGATGATGATGATGATGATGATGATGATGATGATGGATCAAATGAATAAAAGACATGGTCCTATGTTGTTGGATGATGACCTAAGTTTGGTAATGTAATAATGTTATGATGACTTTTTTTCATGGTTGATAATAAGAGAGGATAAACAATGATATATCTAAAAATCTTGACCCTAATATGTATTCCACAACTACATATCTATAAAACTATAGTATGTTACTATATTATATACCAATTTTATGCTTAATAATACAATATAAATAAACACTAAGACTATATTGTAAGTGATCACTAACACTAAACACATACAATCTCAAAAGCATTATTGAAACATGTATAACATCATTGAAAACAACATTGCTCATTGTTCTCGTCGCAGTCCTTCAGTCATGCTAGTATGTCGCTCTGTTTATCTTTCACATTGGAAATTTGAGTTTGACTTTAAGTGACTATATATTACATGATTGAAGTGTATAGTATATATAGGTGTGTATTTCAAATGCAAGGGAGATCGAAATATCCGCAAGACGTGGAGGAATATTGTGTGGGAGGAGCATGTCTACCAAATCAAAATCAAGATCAGCATTTTGGAAATTACTCTATAGATGAAGATTGCCTAGCCGGTTGTTTCAAAACTTGCAAATTTCTAAAATGTATTAAATGTACTTGCTAAATATGTTAGAAAACATTGCTAAACATACGCATTTTCCCAGAAAACTGTAGAAATGCATTTATCAGAAAAAACTAAAAAAATCATTTTTCTGCCAATACTGCAGAAATGTATTTTCTCACAAAAAACTAAAACCGCCGAAACACTAGAAAAAATGCATTTTCCTATCAAGACTGAAAAATGTATTTTTTCGCCAAAACAGCAAAACTGTTTTTTTTTGCCAAAATCGCAAAATTCATTTTCCTATCAATACCATAAGATTTTTTTTCTCCTTAAAATATCAAAATCAAATTTCTCACCAAAACTGTGAATATGTATTTTTCCGCTAAAACCAAAAAATTTATTTTCCGCCAAAACCATATTTTAAAATAATTATATTTTAGATAACTAGTAAAAATTAATATAGTGAAAAAATAATATCTGATTAAATTAAAATATGAGTATATTAGTAATTTATTTACTAAACTTATTTGAATGGAAATAGAAATAAAAAAACAAATTTAAAATCCATTTAGATGATTCATTTAGATGAACCATCTGGATGGACTAACAAACAGTCTCATAAAATATGGTTGGATCATCTTGATAAATCATATAAATGAATAAGCTGGATGGAGATGACATATGGTGAAACAAACAACCCCTATGTCTTTCTAGTAGATGCTCGATGGACCCTTCACACTTCTGATTCTTCGTTGTTGTCACTTTTTGGTTCCTCTGCTTAGTGGCGAAAGCTTTCTTTGTCAGAATTCGACTCTAGTTTTTTTTGTTTGGCTGCTTCACGTCGACACCAGTGGACTTCTTAACGAGTCACGTGCATCCAATACTTCGGTTCTCGAATTCAGGAAAAGGCATTATGATTGTGGTCTTGGTCGTTAATGTGTCACTTTTGAGTCATGTTTCACATCCCAATGGTGATGGTAAATGAATTGGTTTGCGGTTGGTAGTGTTCTTGGCTTCTTTGTGCAGGCCATTACAGTCTCATGATTAGTTTTTGGTG